>KQ086326.1:0-17438 GCA_001020605.1 Schizopora paradoxa
AACTACAAAGATTCGCTCAAATAATGCTGAAATTAAGCCAAAATTTCGTTTTTTTGAATTTTTTCCCACGGTCCAGCGCAGTTTATGACGTCAAGCTGCGTGGTGAGGCCTGCCACCACGCACCATGACGTCATAACCTGCGCTGAATTTCTATTTTTGGAATAAATCAGCCGACAATAATTTTTGCAATAGAAATTAAAATGAATAAAATACTTGCCCCACCAGGAATCGAACCAGTGACCACAAAGGTGCAGCTCAGGCACTCCTCCGACTGAGCTACCTGGCCATGCACAATTTGCGCAATATTTCATTACGAATACCGAACTTGTTGAGGTTTCGTTATTTTACGGGTACAAGAAAACGATGTCAGTGGCTGTGTTTTGGATTAGAGACGTCACGGTCACGATTAGAAAATTGTCTAATGAACGATTTCGTGGCGGTGTCCTCGTTCTAATGACTGCATCGCCACTGTGACCGTGACATTGCGAGAACACCGACTCACCTCTTTTCATCACCCTCATGTTTCATCACACAATTTTTTACCACAAATTTTTTTATGATAATTTTCTCTATAACGTTGGCTGTCTGTACATCAAACAACCATGTAATTTGGATGGATGGATGGCGAGTTATAGTGATGAAAAGTTGTGTCGCTCAGCGGCTTTGGGGCTTTGCCAGACTTGTGAGCTCAATAGCATTTCAACGTTTGCAATTTGACCACATATTTTTCCTCATTCTACATGGCACCGTCTGTGTGTACAGAACAGTGTATGTTTTGTAACGATACGTGCTCATTTGAATATCTTATGTATTTGTTTTGTGTTTATCCAGTACGACGTGCGTGCTGGTGCATCCGTTGAACCGTGGGACTTTACCTTCCGTTTTTATACATGCTGCTTTCATTTCTTCTACCTTCTTTGCGTCTGCCGATGCTTGGGGAAGTTCTGTTGTTTGAAATATGAAGTTGCATATGTATTACTGCTTCGTCTTTTGCTCTATGTTTCAATGCCGTTTTGTCTATTTACTGTCTTTCTCCTCTGGCTGCATCCTCACTAGGCTGTCCAGGACCAGCCTTCCGTCTTCCTCTGTCATGTTGATGAAGTTCTTATCCTCCATGTCTGCATTCTCGTGCCTCACTACCACCACATCGTCCTTCCATCCCAACCTTGGTGCTATGCTGGCTATGATCTCATTGCGTATGGCGTGCACCTCCATGCTAACAAACGCCGTGTATGCCCTTTTGTTGCTGCCTGTTCCTCGAATCATGTGCTTCCCTATGTGTTGACTTGCCCTGAACACTCGTCCGACATACACCTCCATGGACGTCTCACTTTTCCTCATAGGCACTGCTTCGATGCGGACCATGTTTGAGGTACTCGGTATTACGAATACATGCAGGTCGTCTGGGAACATCTTGCACACCTACTTGTGTTTTAGTCCCCTTTTACGTGGTTCGGTTTCTTCACTTACTGGTGCCGCTGTCAGGATACCTCCAAGTACTGCTAAGTCCACTTTCCTCTTCTCCAACTGAAAAGTATTCTCCCTTTCTAGCTGCGTGGGTCGTAGATTCTGGCTGTCTGACATGGTAGGATGGCGTTAGGATGTACGTGGTCGTTGCTCATCGATTGCAATCTCTTGCTTGCCGTGGGATTAAATTTTACCCCATTTGCCCAGTCCTTTTCGTAAATACACATCTTTGCACCAGCCTGTTGTCTGCCAACATCGTCAGCTCCAGTCTTATTTGTGAGTCTTTTTTCTCTTACTATCATCCTTCGCTGAACGGTAGTAAGTAGTCATTCAATGGTTGCGTACAACCTCTCTTCTTGTCGTGTCTACACTCGTCTGGAACGGGGGGTGCAAGTCAGTCGTTCATTCTCTTACTTCATTTCGTTTTTCACTCACTTTCGTTCAGATCGAGGATTTCCCTCTTTTTGTCACAGCTATGTTCTTGGATCGCAATGACCTGCATCCCCGTCCCGTTCGCATTCCCGCTAGGATTTCCACTCGCGAGAGTGGTGCTATGGATATTTTCATTGGGGATTTCATGCCTATGCCTGGCCGCCATTGCGTCTCACATATGTATGAAGAGGATTACGTGGTGTTCAACAGTGTTGCCGATCGCCATGATTTCAACCTTGCTTTAGTTCGCATTAGTCCTAGGAGTTTCATTTATGGTGACTTACTTTTCATCAACTTCAACCCCAATTCTCGTTCGTTCGGAGATGTTGGCCCTCAAGTTTGGAAAAAGACGTGTAGGGTGCTGTGGGCTGTTCCCCTGTGGATGTTGTTTCCTAACATGAAGAATATTTTGAAGTACGAGTAATGTTGACATGCGTACTTTCTTTGTCTACCTGTTCATGTCTATCGCTTCCTTCATGCATTCCAATGTCATATGCCCTACCTGTTACTCAACATATGGGTTGTTTATGGTCGTGGACACCTGAATCCTCTCCGGTGCTTCGATCCGTATCTCATTTTCCTTCGACGTCTAAGGCGTCGACTTTGGGGAATAATGTGTTCCGCTTTGACCGCAATACGTATGCACCTGGAAAAGTGAGACGTCCATGGAGGTGTATGTCGGACGAGTGTTCAGGGCAAGTCAACACATAGGACGACGAGGATCAGGTTTAAGAACAATATAGCTTTCTTATATGTCTATATCCATGTACAAATATGTTTCCGTTGTAGACTCTTCCACGTCAATATTAAAAAAATCCTAGTCTACTTTTCTGTACTCTATTACTTCCTTTATGGACTCCAATGCTACATGTCCTACAATCTTTACGAAGTTGGGGTTTCTGATTGTCCGGGAGAAGAGGTTCATCTCCAATGCTCTGGTGACCTCGTTCACAAAGTACTGGTATTTTCCATTTTCCTTCATCACGCCAACGTCTACTCGCACGAACTTGTTCATGGTTGTGGGACCATTGCTGTCTTTCTTTTCTAGGCTGATGAGCTTCTTCACCGTGTTGTTGCAGAATCTCAGCAATTGCTTCCTGTTCTTCTTCTCCTCTTCACTCGTCCCTCGGAAGTCTGGAGAAAATTTGTCTGCTAGGTGCCTAATGGTAAGCGGTTAGTTTTCAGCTCTTCCTCGTACATTTTCTGACTTACTGTGGCTCATCTTGCAAGAACGGTATCTTGCATATTTCCTCCACTTCCATGTCAGCCGTGTCTCCTGTAAAGCGAGTCGCTATTGCACATTCTATGTTCTTCAGGTCCGTGATGAACAAACGCATCTCTCCCATGCTCTTCAGATTTTCCACGTCCTCCTGCGCAAACCATGTCCCGTGTACGCCCAATGTTCCCTTGTCTTGCTGACGTACTATATTTCGTTCCAGCGGAACTTCGAGTGGTGGAAGTATTATGTGATCCCTGTTCCCTGACGAGTTCCGTTTCAGGACCAATTCGTTCTGTATTGTGTCCTTGTCTAGTACGTCGGTGGCGTCATGTAAGGTGTACGTCCGAGGTCTTACAGTGGGGGGGGTGCTGTCTTGAGAGATCGCGTCTAGTCGACGAGTGACTTTCAGCTTGTCTAGCATCATCTTCTGTTCGTGTACAGGTGGCCACACGGATATGTGCTGTTCAAGCATTTCCATCAATCCTATCAAATACACGAACTCTTTTCCACTGTGGGTCTGAAGTCAGTATGACATTTCGAATCAACATACCGATGCATCTTACGTTATGTCTTTCGTGGGTTCCAGTAGCATCACCACTACGTCGAATTTGTCTTTCAGCGTCTCCGCATACGCAGAAAGTTCATAGTCTGTATCATTGTCTCCTGTGATGCACAATTGTTACTCAAAAACGCGAAATTTGATTAACTGCTACGTACCGGCTTCATTTATATCGTGTACAAAGTCCTTATATTTCACGACAGTCATCTCACAGTCATTTCTTGTCTTCGTGGCATCGCAATCCGTGCACATCGCTAGAGCCAGGACCTGCAAAATAAATGAGCTTAAGTAAATTTCTTGGGTGTGGATTTCTTCCTCTGACTTACCCATTCCTCCACGTACAATATCTTGTTCTTCTTGTCATCGAAGTTGCACAGTTCGGTCAAAGACTGCAGTCGTCTGTGACTCAGCCTCTCGCGCTTCTTCATCTTCATGTCCTCGCTATCTCCTGGAAGAATCGTGACACTCCCGTTCTTCACGTTGTCGATATGTCCATAGTACACGGGACTCATCTCTATCGTGTTCTCCGCCTCCGTCACAGTACGAGGGGCCTCCGCAATTGCTCTCAGCACAAATAGAATCCTTGTTGGTTGTCTTTTATTGTCATCTGCAACCTTTCGCTCGGAGACCACCGACTGTAGAAAGCCGTGGCCAGGACATTCGGAAGGACACCTTTCGTGTAGGCTATCGTTTTCCCGGTGACGTTTCATAGACGCCCCGTACTTGTTCATCTCGGGACAGGTTCCATCTTGGCATGTGTGGGGACAGGTTCCTTTGTTGTCTGCCGTCTGAGGCGTTCCGACGTCAGCTCGTGTCCTACTTTTGGTACTCTGTAGGTTACGTACCTTTGCTCTAACCCTTTTTTCTTTCGTACTCGTTGCTTTAGGCATGTCGATGTATGTCGTCTTTCCCACCGCTGTTTCCGTCCTGACTGTTGATGGGTAGGTCTTGCAGCTTCACGTCCAAATCGAAGGTAGTCTGGTGGTTTGCTGAGCCTCGTTCTCTGCACTTCACTCAAACTGTGATAGTGCGATGCGGAGGTTACAGTTACGCGTCTTTTGACGTGTTATGTGTCGGTGCGTGCTTGTAGTATAGTTGAAGTGTGGTGGAGGAAGTGAGAAGGTATGTGGACCGACGGAAAAGACGCGCGACGTCAATGTCTGAAATTAGTGGCTATGCGGTGGCTATGTGGCACCCAATTTGGTTCCGCGTTCGGCTCCGACATGTTCGCGTCTTGCCCGAATGCTTCAATACTTCGTGTTACCTTGCATGATCCCCGTTTGCTTTACACGCGATGATGGTCGCTGTGATGTATTAGTATATATTGAGTGAGGCGCACATTGACCTCACGACTCCCTTGCGGGACTCGCCTCCAGTCACGTGTGCGATGGTGGCTTTTGTGTCACCGATGGTGGCTTTTGTGTCACCGATGGTGGCACAGATGCACCATTTACCTTTATTATTATTTTTCATTTCTTCACGCGTTCACGCTGGACGATATGCCTAATAGCAATGCATTAATCCATTGCCGCCATTCGAGCGATACAGAATTGCGTTGCTTTACTGGGCTATATAAGCACGCGCACGCGTCTCTAGGTCTTCCATCATAAGACGAGATTCCTTAAAGCCCTCGACATTTTTCTTCCACTCCTGGATTCTAAGGATCTTCCCTCCTTCCGTGGAGTACATTTTGAAACGGCCGACGAACCAGTCTTCGTTGTCTGGCGTCCATGCACCCACGTTGCATCCATTCTTCATCCAGATGTGATGCGGAGGCCAATACGAGTATTGCGTTGTTGATCTGTTCCCTTGTTCTACATTTGTTCGTTATTCAAATTATCAATTCAAAAAGATACGCGTATTTTACTTACCATATGAAACCTTGAATGCCCCTATGAGAAGGTTCAATTCCTCCTTCGTAACACCATCGTCGATTAGCGGTTCGCCTCCAATAATCTCCTGCGGGTGATTTAAGGCATCGGGAGAGGGTGCTGCGTCGATTGTTCCATCGAGGTTGAGGAACAGCATGGCCAGTCGCCAGATTATTCCGCCGAATCGAAGGCATTTGTGAAGTCGCGGTTTTGACAACAGTTTTCCGCATTTTTCCAAGTAAGCGTAGAAATCAACAGCATCGGCGGACATGGTCTCCATCGTCCAATTACCAAGTCCCGGAACAGGTATATCAGTGGATGGTTCTGCGAATAATGTTCTGGGTCTCGCTACGACGTATGGCATGCCGTAGTTGAGGAACACTTCCTCCACGTCTTCAATGCTCTGAGTGTCTTCGAGAGCAAACCGTTTTACTGCCAACGCTGCCGCTGCCGTCCACGCAAAAAAGCGACGGCCATGTTTGTCGCGTTTCTCGTACCCGTGTTCATCGAGTATGTCTACAGAGTACAAGTCACGATAAGGGCTACTGTCATCCTCAAACTCGCGTGCCTTGTAGTCTGTTGCTTGCACCTTTACTCGTCGATTTCCAAACTCGCTCATTGGCACTCCGAACGTGTCCAGTTGCGGCATGGGCTGTGAATCACGCTTTATCAGAGCAGCCACAAAGTTCTGCAACCGAAGCTTCAACTCGGCGTCCTTCACGGTTATAGAATCTCTGAGCGTGTTGGCAGTTCGTCTGTAGTCGAGCGACTCGGGTACGGTCACGCGACCACCTCTTTCGAAGGAGTACGTAGGGACGAATCCATACCACAATTGCATCCTTTGCATCAGAGGGTAAGTATTGGCCGCCTCAATGGCGGCGCAGTGGTGACCGTCTGCACTTTCAAAGCTCGGTGCGATAACGGATAGGATTTCGTCGGAGAACGATTTGGGATCCAGGGGGGCAGTAGCGAACGCAGATCTGTTCTCTTGTGCGTCGTCCACGTCTGCGTTCCCGAAGTCGAATAACCTATCCTGGCGTTCCTCGTCGTCCATAGGAGGTCGTAGGCCCATAGACGGATGCCACTCGCTGTCCCAGCAGTCGAACTCGTCGTTGACGGCGTCATATCGCATCTCGTAATCTTTGTACGTGTCCCATAACATCTCGTAATCGCCTGGGGCCACCAAAGTCCGATATTCTCGAGTACCGTCGTCGGTCCAATCCCACATGTACACTTTCGTCCTTTTGTTGCTCCTCCCGGGTTCCTGTAGTTTGCTGTAATGTTGTCGACGGCTTTCTACACGTTGCAGATCTTTTGCTGACATCCTGCTTTGCTTCTCTTCATTCTCTTTATGCCGACGTGCAAAAAATTCCTCTCGTGATGGGTAGTACGTATACTCTACAGGAGCAGTCTCGCTGTCGGCCGTCTGATCGAGAGACGAGCCTGGTATCTCGCTGGAGTACATGTCGGCCGTCGTTCCATATGCGTCATCCTGCGGTGCGTATGACGAACTCGTATATCGACGGATGTGTGCGAGGGCTGAGTCTAAATACTCGCGCGTTGGTACGAAACGTCGAAAACGGCGTTGCACAAACTCCGCCGCAGACGCTTGGGAGCTGAATCCATACCCTAGTGCTCGAGTCATCGATATGAAGCGCTCCTCCAATTTCACGTCCAATGGTGACATGACTCTACTCTCCTTCATGCGCAAGATCACTGGCATGTTGAACTGGAGTAGGTATGGGACGAGAAACGTGAAGTTTGTCTTCCCGTAGTCGATTATTACACCCCGTCGTCTTATTCGCGTGCTGCATATCATCGTCTCTTGCATTTTTGCTGCCCATATAGGGTGCACTCCGCCTGCGATGACATCTCCTTGGTATTGCATCCAGTTCGACTCGACGTTGTTGATTTCATACCTCCCCCAAGTCTTCCTCAGCGACACGTAGAAAGAGAGCGCCGAAAACAACATAACGAACTTATTCCGAATGTCCAACGCGATCTTCACGAGCCTCCCGCTGTCGGTGGAGGGGTACGGTACTCCAAGTCGCAAAGCATTAGGCAAAAAACTGTCCGGATAGTTTACGAAGTAGTACCCAGTGGATTTCAGCAGAATGTCGAGTACAGCCAGTATATTTTTTTCGCATCGGTACCACGACCTCACGAGCACGTCATCCACCTTCGTGTGCATGACTCCTCTAGCCATGTATTCTTCCACCGGGAATCTGCGCGGACTGATACAGAATCGGTTTGTTAACGAACCGAAGAACGCGGGGCTCGCAACGTCGGGGATGAAAGCCAGGTAAGGGAAACCCGGCCGTTCCCAGTCGAGTGCTCGTGTCTGATCGAAATCCATAGACCCACGTTCATATTTTCGGGGTGGGACGAGGAATTGCTTCACCCTGTATCCGATGTAGATGTATCCGTCAGACTGTGTCCAAATGGTAGGCAAAGGAGTGTCCTGTGGGGGATCGAGTTGCAAGGGTTGCCTTGACAGAACACGCGCCGGACGAATCGTGTTGCCGTTCTCGTCAAGTCGAGGTCCTTTAGTATATGGATCTTCACGTCTATGTAACAAGTCAGTAATCTTGATGTAAAGGGGGGGGGTACGCGTCTTACTGTATCGATTGTTTCCCCCCATCAAACTCTGTAGGAGTTTTGCTTGCTCTACGGAGACGTAAGTTGTTTGATCTGTGTACGGACTTGAAAGCGAACTCACGATATGTACTTCCCGTCCTTCCATCCTTCCGCGAGATCGTTTTCGAACGGGTAACGTCGCTTTCGAGAGTCGTCCATGTTGTGTCGTATCAAAAGCTCCTCTCCACGTATCGTCCAATCAAAACACGTCTGCCAGCTATGTGGGAGGAAGGTACGAATACGATACTACAGACTGCCAACGACAAACTGTCACGTCGTTCTCCTAACCTGCGCGTCACCCAAACTGTGATTGCGCGGCGTCGGATGCGATGGATGTCCGATAACTGGCTTCTGGCGGATTTGTTTCGACAAACGGTGAAAGAGGTGAGGTGCCGAGTGGTGAGATGGTGGGTGATGGTGGATGGTGGGTGGAAGAGATTGAGCGTAGCCGACGTGTGGTTCCATCGTGTAAGCGGTATGTACCGTGACCCTAACCTTACTTTCCACCCTCGGTCCCCTCGGTGTACCTGAACGCAGCGTTCGTTATGACGTCAAGCTGCGTGTTGCTGGTCTCAACACGCAGCTTGACGTCATTATCGACGCTCTGTTGCTGCCGGCGAAATTATAATATTTTTACACTACGTGCGCTCGCAATCCCGTCGTACATGCTATGTAATTCGACATATCAACTTCAAATGCAAATGTCCATAGTGATGTAGTAATATTATTGAATCTAACCGCTTCCTGATAAATATAATCTACGGTATGCCGTTGATCGACATGACGCTCTCCTTATGTACAGACGTTCCCTTGCACTATCCTTGTGTATTTCCCGCCTCTATGCTCGAACTCCCCTTCAACTCATGTGCTGGCCTCATCGCTCGCAGGTCGAGCTCAGCGGCGTGCTGCTATCTATTACCGTGCTCGTTGATTTTCGGTGCCGGCGTACTTGGCTTTAGAAGGAGCGCTGCCAGCATGCTCGAAATACGTTGCGAGAGGGGTAGCGTGCCCGGTTGGTCGTCGTCGTCGTCCATACCCATACATCGACCCTCGAATCCTCGCTCGCGGGACAGCGATACGAACATACGTTGTTGTGACAAGGGGACAGGATGCGAGGGCGGGTAACTGGTTGTAAACGTTCGTACTTGGTTGGGGCGGGAAGCGAGAGCGGTCCACACGTCTTTTAAATTGCTCTCGCGCGTCACGAGTGTCCCTACTTTTTAAATGGGACGTCAATTACAACCACCATATTACTTAACGTTAGACTCACCATACACCTCCTACATTATCCGCCTTGGAACTCCCTCCACGACCGATGTCCCCCTGTATACTCTCAGCCGCTTGAATGATGCTCTTGCTGCGTACACCATCCATCACATCTACGAAGGCTCTACGCCGAGTGAGGGAGTGAAGGGCGGAGTGTGGATGGATACGGGGTCGCTGTGACTATCCTCGCCGTGAGTTGCAATGGTTCAACTCCGCGGCGGAGACATCCTAGAAGAGGAATGAGCGCTCGCCTGCATACGAAGCTTGCACTCCACGTCGAAAGGAGGACAACAACTCGTTAGCCTCCGATTCAATCCTCCGATTCGAAGAAGCGTTACTCACCATCCACGGTAAGCCCCTTCCTCCAATCCCACTACATAAAGTACGCTATCGCACCTCACGGCAAACTCGGGAGACTTCGTAATCGTGGAAAGAGCGTGTGGATGTGCGATGCTGAAGATCGAGTGCCCGACGCTGCTCGTACGCGTTTCAAATGTGCCTACGACGTCTTGAAGTCGGTGAATAACAATTGTATCACAAAATAGGTCAACGTACCTAGCGTTTAAGAGCACGTTGCAATATAAATGATGAGGGGTGGAGGAGGGGCCATGGCATAAGCCTACTATCTCCTTCTTGTCCTCGGACGTACCCTCAAGCGTGCAACGGGCACGGCAGGAGGAGGGGCTTGGCTGACAGCGGGTACGTCGAGCGTGTTGAGCACGGTGGGCCACGGCATCGTGCTGGATGTCTGCGAGCTGAGCGCCTCGCGATGCTCGACGCCGCGAGGTGGCGAGGAGGAAGGAGGGAGGGAGGGAGCAGGCGAGGTGGTGCGCTCAAGGACGCGAGCCGGGGGCCGAGCGCAGAGGGACGAGGACTTGGCGAGGAGAACACAGTGAGCTCGACACGACGACGTGAGCTGGTGTGCTCGAGGAGGCAAGGCGACGTGCTGGATGTCGTGCTGGATGTCTGCGAGCTGAGGAACGACGTGGGTGAGCTGGCGAGGCTGAGTTTGTCGCGCGTGAGCTCGTGAGCCCGACGTCGCAGACTGGCGAGCTGCACGTCGAGAGCTGGAGCTGATGAGCTTGACGTGCCAGTGCTGGAGGTGAGTTGGAGAGGGGAATTGGCGAGGGAAGTCGATGGGGAGCGCGAACTGGCATGAGGCGAGAGGGATTAGGAGGGATATGGTGAGCCCGAAAGAACGATCTACGACGAAGTAGGTCGTTAGCATTCGTACGCTCGCAGAATGACTGGGAAATACTCACTATAGCACCTAGTAGACCAGACTCCTACTCTCGTCGCGGCGACGTGCATAGCATGCAGACATCGAGCTTGCCACGATTGGTAGTGCTCGAGTACGTGGGTGTGACGGCAGGCGACGGCAGTTTCGTGGACATGAATGTGCAGGACGGATGACGACGGGAGCGAGAGATCTCTTCCGACAACGTGTGCTCCTTCAACGTCGAAGACGGCGGCATGTTATATGGAGCGAGACGGCGATGTCGGTGGCCGTCGGGGTGTGCAAGCGATCTGCCCGTCTTCTCCATACAAGCCGTACACCACGACTTGCTTATCTGACGTGGATGAGGTCGGAGTGCTACCAGTTGATCGTTGTCGACGACTGCTCGAATATAAGTCGTTGACGTCGTCGGCTTCGTGGGACGGGTGTGCAAGTGTACAGGAGGGGAAGGGCGCGAGGGCAAGCGTCCTCCACCCCGTCGCGTTCTTCCTACCTCGTCTCCTCGCCTTCTTGCCACTTCACCTCGTATTCTCCTGTCTTTGTGTCGACGTCGGATCCTCGGGCACCAAATACTCCACACAGGATGTGTAAAATGACGTGAGATGCAGAACGAGTGGTTTCTAGGTACGTTGTTATTTCGGCAATCTCAGCTTTGAATGAACGTTGACAACTCACCTGAACTATTTGTTCCGTCCAGAATTCGTTGGCGAACGAAGCGCCTATGAACGAGAGGAGTCACAGCGAGTGCTTCCATCAACAGGTTACCGCCGACGTGAGTACGAGCCAATCCTTTCGACGCGAAGAAGTATGGTGAGCTCGTCTCTCTGTCGCTCTCCTAAACTGCACTTCACTCAAACTGTGATAGCGCGTTCGGGCGAGCGAGGAAAGACGCGTCGAAGACGTCTTGTACGTGTGCTGGACACGGGTACGCTACGTCGTGGACGTGGAGGGGTCGACTACGAAGGTGGACGGAGGTGACTTGGTGAGTTCGGATTACGCTTTGGGTCTCACGGCTTCTGCCGACTGCACTCGCTGCTCGGTACGCTAAGTTCCTTCGAACCGGCCCTTAACAACGCGCTCCCATGGGCGTCGTCGTCGCGTCCACGTTCCACCACTGCTCGACGACGACGACAACGACGACGAAGAGGGGATGGACAGACATCCGCGGGATGGCAGTTTGGCCACCCGCAGGTTTGCTGCCTCATCTCCTCACGGTGACCCGTATACGATGGTCGGGCGTCGAGTCGCTGGATGGCAGTTTGGCCACCAGCAGATTCGTCCGTGGCTTCTCCTGTCGTCCAGGTCTTTGAATACAGCTCGTCAGGAACATGGGTCCACGGGTCGCCTTCGTCGATATGGGTATGGGTTCGTGCGTCGCAAGGTGCGTTGTAAACTCTTGTGTTCTTTTGTTCTTTCATTCACGACTTGTGTAAAGTATCACCGGCCGCCTGTCTACATATCCGTGTGTGCCGTACGCTTCGTATCGGTTCTTTGATTCGTGTCGTCGCTGGTGTGACGCACCAATGATAATGGTGCGTGAATAGCTCTTCCGTTCGTAATTTCCACTGACGTACTTCGAATTGTATCAGTGTTTCATGCTCCTCCCCGTCGGACGAAACGCGTGTTGGGATGCGGATGCAGTCGGTGTATCGAACGTGAGTTCTATGCACGCCGTCTCCTCTTCTTTCTGCAACGTTCGCCATTGCTAATTGTCCGCTTTCGTCGTAACAGATTACCGCGCACACCATCTCGTTCCTTTTCGTGCCTGCGCACTTCCTATCTTTCGTTTCTGTTTGGCATCGTCTGTTACCTCCCACTCCGCGTACCGAGCGTACCACATCCCTTGCATCTCAATGTTGTTCAAACTTTCACACCGCACACCCCCAATGCCTTCGTTGTTAGGCATACGGTACATGATCTACATAGTGTGTCATCTTTCCGTGTACACTGCACGTTCGCGTTAAATCATGTACCCAGAGCAAAAGGCAACTTGACTCTTATACATCTTATCTTCAACGCTGTTCTCTCTTCACGGATATGTAACTCGGTTATCCAGCGTCGTCCAGTACAATGTCCGGCGCCTTCCGTCGATTGGTCAGCATGTCCAGCGCATACAATGACGTCAAGCTGCGTGCCGCTTGAAGGCAGCACGCAGCTTGACGTCATAGTCAGCGCTGAAGCCTGTTATTTATATCTTCACTTCGTGTACGCCGCCACCTAAGGTGTTACTACGCACACCGTACATTGCATTGGAACATCCGTTGTATAACGAGTGGACCAGCATACCTCAGTTCTCCTGGGCATTTACAGTATCCTGCGTTCGCAAAATGTCTCTCAGTCATGCGAATAATGTATTTTTTTTCGTCTTCATCCGTTGTCGGCCGTTTTCCATGCAAGCGAATTACCTGAAGCGTGCGTACTGTACGTGAAACTCGTCGAATCTTTGACATTTGACATTTGACAGTACGACTACCTACGATCTGCGCTTCCGACAAGCGGTTTTGGCAGTGACACAGGTGGGAATCGGGTCGACGTTGCTCGCTTGCACTACGTAGCTTTTTTTTCTTTTCCGATGGAGGTCACTTAGTCTTCCTTCCCTCGTCCAGTCCTCCTCCTATTCCTCATTCCGTCCATTTGAACTGTAATTCTCTACGTTGAATCTGGACGCGGTCGCCATCGAGTCCGTGATGCCTGACAAACGGAAAGCAATTCAGCTTTCGGATTCCACTACGCGTACGGGGTAGCGTATTTCATCCTACGTCCTTTCACTTACAGATGTTTCGTACAAGCGCAAGACCCATCGACAGATATATCTGTGGGGGAACCTCAATCTATTTCGCCTGAAATCCGCAACGTTATAGGTACGTTGGTCTGTCCTATGTCCGTCTTTGTACTTATATTATTACTCGTGACCGTTCCTAGACGATTCGGTCTTTGGTAGCTGTCACCAATCGTCGAACGCGTATGCCTTTCGCGACCGGATTCTGCCCTTCAACCCTATTTCATTCGAACATGCATTGTTCGAACCTTTTGGGAGCGAGACGGGCGCTGAAGTTCATAACGGTAATTCTTAATGCAGTCGATTTCTTACCTCGCTAATAACAACCAATTGTTATAGATGGTGATGGTGTCGAAAAATCCACGGTCACCAAAGATCAGCTTTTCACTTTGGATGACGTAGGTAAGACTTCTTCGTATTTGCACGTCAACATGCCTCTCATTGTCCTTCCAAGACGTCCCCCCTTTCTACGCGCCAATCGCTCCCAAGTGTCCTTACACATTCGCAGGTAATACGTGTTGTTATTTATTCATTTTTTCCCGCATCGCTCACTCCTACTTCTCAGAACTTCAGGACAAGTCGCTACAATTACACGGTTTGTCCATCGTCCATTTACTGTTCAATGAGTATGCTAAATATTGCGCTGCACAGGATGGGAGGAGGGGAAGTTTCGCTGGGAACGTAAAGGCACTAACATTCCTAAACATATGCCTCATTTCATCATCTACCGCGACCATCCTTGTGTCACGGATCCCAAAGGCGTGGCGTACGTATACGAGGGGTGTCCGGAGACACTACTCAAAGATTGTCAACAATTTCCGTCACTGGAGATTCCCATGTCTGTAGACGAGGACGTACTTGAGAAAGGAGGTCTCCTCGAACTTCAACCGAGGATGTACATATTTTACCGCGACGTTCGGAAGTCCAGGGATCCAAAGGACGACCTACTCAAGATGTGGGTCACGGACGAACGCGAGGTCTCGCAAGCATGTTCGACAGAAGTACAAGACGCAATTAAAGCTCGCGATAAATTGCTCGGCGACAAAGCACATCTGTTTGGCGATAAGAAGAACGGCACGCTTCTCGAACGAAGCGGACGCGGACATGGTAACGGTCAGGGAGATCGATGTCTTACTTTCATGCAATCCATCGAGGCTCAACGCGGAATTGCTCATCCGCCGGGGAACATGAGTCAGGCTCATGCGAAAGAAGACGATACCTTGAAGGATTTGAAGGATTTTGAGAAGGTGCGTGTACGCTCGTGTATAATTAATCATATCCTCACATTTTATTTCAGAGCGTGTTTGGGATTGCAACCCGTATTCTAAAAAAATATGCTCCGGAAGACTGGATAAAGGACCAAGTTAAACGATTCCTCGTCAACAACTTACCTGCTATCGGCGTTGACGAAAACCAAGGCTTCTTCAGTCAAGAACAGATCAATCTCGCGGGCGTCGAGAAGTTCGATTCTTCTGCAGGGTTAGACAAAAATATGGGCAAAGCTGGACTGCCTCATATTGATCCCAAGGACGACCCGCAAGGGTACACATGCATGTTTGCCTCCTCCAATTTTGAAGAATATGGGGACAAAATTCACCCCGGATATTTTCATTTCCTGGAGTTGGGTCTATTCGTGAAGTGTGTAAACTTCCGAATGGTGTACTTCAGCGGTTTACATTTTCATGGTGGATCTCCGCCGCGGGCTGAGAAAGGCTTCGACATCCCACATCATTGCATCCGCTGGAACAACATTCTCTATCCCAACAACTCTCTCCAGTCTGGGTTTGTCTCAAGGGTGTTATGTGTCCTTCCCGGTGGAGCTCGATTAGAGTACCAACCACTCGCCAGGTACCACCCCGACGCCAAAATAACCGTAAAGGAAGGTCCATTGAATTACATGCGAGACGGTGATTCAATCATGAGCAAGAAGGCTCGCAAGACGTTCCTTGCGCGTGAGGCGGCTATTGTTTTCGAAGAGATGTTTGCTCAGTGCTCAGAACTCAGTCTGGATCCCGATCTCATGGACCGTCTCTTCATCGACAACGACACTGGTTTACCGTTCGACTACAAGAGAGAATGGAATTACCCTACTGGTAAGACACCCGAGGTTCGGGATGAAATGTACGAACATCACAAGCACATGGAAACTCGCAAGATGGATGTGTGTATGACGGTTCCGTCTCAAATACGCAGACTGTACAACTCAAATCGCGTAAAATTGGTCGAAGGCGCGGACGGTAAACGAACGCTACAGGTTATGGAAGTATCTGTCCATCGCCCTTCCAAGAGACCTAAAGGTATCGTCCTTGCATTATTCCTCTGCTTTTCAAGGCTAACGTATTACGCGGACAGCTACTTCGTATGAGGAAGAACCGACGGCTGCAGAGCACGGTGACTTGTCGCCTGAGACAGTCGACCGTCGTCCTCGAAACCCCGACTCCCATCAACTTACATCAGGTACTTCCCGCGAAACAGCTGATCTGTGTACGAACGGTAAGGGCGTCTCATTATGTACATTAATGTTTGATGTTGATGACCCGCACTTCAGGTTCCCCTCGGACGGATATCAGGCTCACAAGTCTTCCCAATATTCTGTGCAAACAGATATTGAATGTACGGCGTCTCCATTTCTCGCCAGATGTTATAGAAACGTCCGACTCTTTTACGGCGGATCCTCGCGTGGCATGCAACAAGGCATTGAGCAAATTGCGTTCTGGATGGACGATGTTGGGCAATCACAACAACAGGACGCTTCAGGACTTCGTCTCAGCGAATCGACAGTGGAGCATAATAATGCGCGGAGCAAAGTTTGCGGACGCCATGACCCTTCACGCATGCATATTGCGTGCCCAACACATGCTAGGGCAATGGTCATGGTGGTCTTCGATCCGCGAAGAAGTTCCGTTACAGGTGGACTCTTTTTTGCGGGGAGATGAGTCTGGTCATTGGATACACGTGCTAGCCAGCGTAATCCGCAAACAATATGATAATGCAGCTGGTTCGAGAGATCAGTGTCTTATTTCATTTGCAGGCGTCTTCCCATCTACCGTTCCCGGTGCACAGGAATACTTCTATGACGCCAGTCTCGGTCAGGTCAACTTCGTCATGGACTCTCAGCTTCGTTCCACGCTCATTCTTCACACAAGCGAAGTTATTGCGCAATGGATAGGTATGACAGGCACGGAGCAATACGACAACCGTAACTCTCCGATCGGGAGCTGGGATACTCGAGGGTGGTTCATCGACTCCGTTTTACGTCTTCAACATCCCGGATTCTTGCTTCTGCCTGAAATCCACAGTGTTTTCAACTGGTGGCGCATATCAGACCTATCCCATGAGGATGCAAGCCGCGTAACCGACATCCTAAAGCGCGTACTTGGTTCTGATAATAACGAAGACATGGTGTCGTTTCGGGGCCATTTGGATCATGTCCTATCGCAGTTTATGCCTGATATGCAGAATATGTTCACAGTGCCAGAAATCTTATCTCCCCTCTCGACAACATTCCACCTCAATACACTCTCGACGACTCCTACATCTAACACCTTCACTGACACCCTTACTGAAGACGCGGACTCGGTGGCCGTTGACAATGAGGAATACCCCGCGAACATAGTGGCCGCTGGAGAAGCGCTCATCAACTACCTTCAAGATATTGAACCGTTGTACGGACTTACACCTCCACAATATTTTAAAAGCAAGATGCCGAAAAAATATGTAAGTAACTTCTTCGTTCTGCGTTCGTTCGCCGCTGACATCTTTATAGTCAAAGAAACACCGGTTCGACGGTTTCTCACAGAGAGACTATGTTATGCACTGGATGATCAGAAACACCGATCATTTCTGTCCCTTCAGAGAGACGGCTCAGAGCCGTTGGCTCTGCCTTCAAAGATTGTCACGTCTGTCTGTACTTACTGCCGCGTACTTCTTCAGTGTCCTTCTCTTCAGGGGGGTCACATTCCACACAGATT
>KQ086327.1:0-16818 GCA_001020605.1 Schizopora paradoxa
CCGACCTCGCGGGCGGCGTGCTGGTCCCTCCCAGAGAAGCGGAGAGCGGAGAGCCCTTCGGACGTGCTGATGCGGACGGGGAGAGCTCCGGTCCCAAGGAGGAAGGAAGCGCGTCGCAGCCAAGGACCGTCGCCGCGGTGTCGGTTGCAGCCCCAGGCGAGGAAGGCAACCTCGCACGTCCACCCGAGCTCTGTAAGCATCTGCTTCGTCTGCATGCGGTTTGATGTGTTAATGCGCTCTGTGCAGCAGACCGCAACGGCTCTGAGCGTTCGGACGACGGGGTGTCGGGCTTCCTTCACTACACAAAAGGCTATCCTGGTCTCTCTTCTCTCCCGATCGCACAGCCTGCTTGCCGTCAGGTGGAGTTTTTTGGAATTGTGGAGGCTCTTCTCTCCTCGCGCTGTTGGGCGCCCCTGGACTCGGGAAAACTGCGTCGGCATCTGGACAGAGAGCTAGGCGATGGTGCACCGTAAGTGCCCTCTCTCCCTTTGTCAGCTCTCTCTCTCTCTCTTCTTGTTTTTTTTCTTTTTTTCTTTTTCTTTTTCCGACTTGGGTCTCTCTCTCTCTCTCTTTTTTTTTCTTTTCTTGCGGGCCCTTCGATCGTGCTTGTCCACTCACTCAGCCCTCAGAGATAGGCAATCGCTCTCGGCCCCCACAGGCAAGCCCGGTTCGGCGCACTGGCAGGCAGGCAAGGCAAGAGGATGCGAAGGTCTTGGGAGGAAACGCAAAGAGGGACAAGCAGAAGCGACGCAGCGTACAAAGAGGCAGAGGCTCCAGCAGGGCGACGGAGTGTCTCGTATGTCAGAGTCTGCTGCATGGAAACCCCGTTCCCCCGGACGAGAAGGACGAGGAGGCGCTCCGCTCTAGGCAATCGGTCCTGTATGAAATCCACAAGCCCCTGCCGAAAATCTGGGCCTAGGAAGAAACGGAGCGGGATGGCTCGACACATTCGAATATGCAAGTCACAACGGTATGGTTTATTTACTACATTTGTAGATGTGCACCCCGGAGGTTTGACACGCTATACGCTCATGTACACAAACATCGTGACTGAAATGAAAAAAAAAAAAAAAAAGGCCATTGCTGCCGCACCCGTTCGATCCCCCCCCCCCCGCCTGCCTCAGCGTCAAAAATGGTCCTCCACGACGAATCGGTTTAGCTTCGGTCAACGATGGATGAGGTGTTTGGATCGTCGTCGACCGGCACAGGGGACAGCGCACTGCGATGGCATCCATGTGCAGATGTAGTGCCCCGAACTTGAAGGCCTGCGGGACGAGGGGCGGGTGCAGGCAGAGCTGAAACAGACGGAATAGAAGTGTGGATACCGCTCATGCTAGCATACATGGGGTTTGGAGCCGCCGTGAGCGCCGGACGGAAAGATCGCACATGCACTGCGTTTGTTGCTCCTTTTCGGCTTGCTTGTCCGCTTTCGCGAGGGAGCGCTCGTCGTTTGGGAGCTGTGCTTTCGTCCGAATGTCAAGGGGGATGTAATGGGCATTCGCGAAGGTGGTTAAGCAGACCAGAAGGGCGTTCGGTTATCCAGGCGTTCGCGTTGCCACTCTCGTTGTCGGGCCGCGCCCACACTAAGGGGGAAAAAAATTTAAAAAATTAGAATCTACGGCAACGCGGCCGTATGCGACTTACTCTGTGATGCGATACCTTCCGGGCCAAGCAGCATCTCCTCCTGCATGCAAGAGTCGTAGCAGAGCATGCACCATGACTTCGCTTTACCGGAGGAGACCCCCAAGTAGGCATCCGGGTTCCTTGTCTTTACGCCAGGGTGGTCGTGAAAGTGCGCCCTCCCCCGGCCTCGCTCGCCCTGCGTCATGGCGAGACGGATACTCAGCGCAGAGTCCTTGGGACTCGGAGATTCAGAGAACGGGTGCAGTTTGGAGAAATGGGTCACAAACGAGTCGAAAGCACTGTTCATGTTCTAAACGCACGGAGGACACAGCAAGGACTGCAACGCGTCCACAATGAGGACAGAACGATGGTTTCCAGTCCCGTTGCTGCAGACATGCGCTGAGAGTAGTTCACGGAGGAAGCCAAACTCCTACCAAAAAGAGAAAGGACAAGGAGTCGGAGCAGCCTGGGAAACGTCGCGCGTCCGTCCTTCACTGGGGCTGAGGAGGATGTGTCGGCGAAGGCCGGGGTGCGGGACCCCAAGCAGTGTACCCGATCTGCACGCGCCGCCCAGAGATGACGCACGCAGGTGTCGGCACGCGCCTACATAGGCTTTTGTGCGGCCGTGGGCACGTACTTAACGGAGGCGAGGTCTGCTAGGCGGGCTCCGTTCCGCCCCCCCATCGTGAGGCATGCAAAGACAAGTCCAAGGCCGAGACGCAGAGGCATTCTCTCTTTCCTTGCAGCCCGACGGACACACTTCGCTGACCGTTCCCAGCAGATGCACGCCCAAGGGATGATGCACCGCATACGCGGCGGGCGACTGTCCTTTGGACCCGCCTTCGACGTCCTGGGCGCCTCTCTGGGCGGCCAAGGCGGCCGGGCCCTCGACCTGGGGTCCCGCCATGGGCTATGGTGGGTGTCCGCTGCATGGATGCCCACAGTCCCCCCGAGGTCTGATGCAGTGTTCAAGGGCTTTGTCTGTATCGCACGCGTTCCCACAGGCCGAGATCACGTGTGTGGTCGGGGAGAGTTTTCCTCTCTGCAACCTCAGGTAAACGGTCTTTCTCTCTCTGTACGATTGCCGTGGGCTGAGGGCAGCACACGCCAAGCGGTGCAAGCAGCAGCTTCGTGTGAGTGTTGCGTTGGCCCGGCATCTTCTCCACCCTCAGTGTGTCTCCTTCAGCATCGAGTGCAGCGACGACCAAAACCGGATCGCGTACCCGGAAGGCCACTTTGACGTCGTCCACCTTGCGGACCTGTCCATGCGCGTGAGCAAAATCCGCACCTCCCCCTTCTACCGTGTCTGAGCCGAACAGGTGCAAGACTTCCTCCTGATGTTGCGGGAAGCTGCTCGCGTCCTCCGTCCTGGTGGTGTCCTGCTCGTCTCAGAGCAGGACCTCACCCCCGTGGATGGGTCTGGGGTGGTCCTTGCTGACGGACACGCAAACGGATGGCGTAAGTCCTGCAGACCGCGTTTCTGGACGTCTCCTCACGCCCCCTTTTGTTCTGTGCAGGAGCGTGGGTGGGTGCAATTCAGACGGCGGCAGCGCAGACGGGGATCCGTCGGGTCGACTGCCAGCGACTGGGGGACGTTCTGGCAGACATCGACTCCCTCACCGACGTCCAGTCGACTCGGGTCGTGCCCGCCATCGGCCCCGCGTCCAGCCCAGGTGCGTGCGTGTCTGCACTCTCGACCCAGCAAGGTGTTCATGTGCTCGGTGTGGACTCCAGGTCTCCTGCCGGACTCGGTCGGGTCGATGTGCTGGGCCCAGCAGATTGCGGAGACGAGGAGCGCTAGGTACGACGCGCTCCTCCAAGATGCAGGGTACGCAGAGGCCACCGTCCGTGCGTTGCAGAGGGGCGCGAGACGCGACCTGCGCGATCCTTTGTTCCGGCCTCGCTGCCGCATCCACTTTGCGCGTGCAAGGAAGATGTCAGTAGGGTAGCGTGCGATTGAATCAATCTGTTTTGCTTTTCGGCAGGGTTCGAGTCCGCCGATACCTGCTCTCTCGGCGATGGCGTCCTGGGCAGCGCGCGCCTGCGGGGGTTCGCAAGGTCCAGTGGGGCCACGGCGTGGAAGCGGCAGAGCCACACATCCAATGCACGCACCCCGTCGACATGCGCCGTGCAAGCCATCTCTCGGGGCGATGCCGTTGTCGAGCGTGCCGCTTGAGTCTGAAGTTCGCGTGAAGCGCGCGGAAATCCGTGTCCGCGAACCCGTGGTCGTTTGACCATCGGACGTTTGACGACTTTACAACGGAAGTTCCGACATTGCATCAGACAGTCCCCCTCTGCGGGAGGACACCTATCCCAAATGGAAGAAAGCGCGTTTTGCACAGAAAGACAACTTTCCTTTCGAGTGCAAGTTTCTCACTGACCGATGTAAATGTTGCATTTTAGGGAAAAGGAACCAGAAACGTTCGTTCATCGGAACCGCCCGGCTGCAGGCGAACGGCGCGAACGTCGGGGCCTGCTGGCGCGGACAAGATCCAGAAACGATGATCACGGAAATACGGAGCGCAGACAATCAGATAAGCAAATGCCATTGCAATCAGCTGCTATTCTACACGCGGTCAGAAGATCGACGCATGGCTTTCAAGACGATCACTGGTGGGCGAGGGATCCAAGTTCTCTGGCTCTGGCGAGCGACAGGAGGCTGTGACGTCGAAGCACGACGATCTGCTCTGCGATGGCGATGGACGAGGTGACATGCACTGCAAGCCTCTTCGCGATCGATGCCGATGCCGACGTCGCCGATGCGTCGACCGAGAGGATCGCAGCCATGAGACGGCCGATTGCCGTGTCTACGTTGGCGAACGCGGCGAGGATGGCCTCCATGTCGCGCATCCGACTGTCGAGCACGCCGGAGTCCTCGATGGCGAGATGGTCGTAGAGGAACTCGCCCCAACACTTGCCGCTCAAGCCGTCGAGCGAGCGCACCCAGTAGCGAGCGATGCTGTAGAGACGGTTCGTCTTTGGTTCCCAGGTCAGCACCCCAGCTAGGAAGCAATGGACGGCGTTGGCCGGCGTTTTGGGTCTCGCCTCGACGATGATCCATCCCATGTACGTGGGCGGTGTGTTCTCGCTGTCGGAATCGGGTGTGGTGGGTGCTGGGGCTGCGTCTCCGCGTCAATCGACAGCACGGCAGTGCTTCTTCCGTCTGCGAGACCCCCGTGGTGCATTCCTTGTGAGCGACGGTGAGCGACGTCGGGTCCGTCGAAGAGGCATGCCAGTTGCGCACCTGCGGCTCCCTTCCCCTTTTTGCTTCCTCCTCGCATCGACCCTCTCCGATCCTGTGTTGTCCCTCGCGAAACGACCGGACGGCATTCGAGGTGACAGCCAACTCGCCCTCGATAGACCGCACGCACACACCAAGCACCTCAGGGCCCGCCAGGTGTTCTGATGACAAAGACACCAAATAAGGTGCTCGCGGCGGCGGGGCTCGCTTAGACGGCGGTCTCGACACGTGTACTGGCTCGTCCGCCCTCGCGGCCGCGACGAGCTCGGGTAGTGTACGGAACGCATGAAAGTAGGTCTGCTGGGGAAGACAAACCAAAACTGTGTGCGTGTGTCTACCGGCAGCGCATGCCTTGCCGTCTCGTAGGCCCCGTCCCAGTGGTACTCCGCGATCCGTGAGACAGAAGAGTGCGGTGAGGCCTGTTGTCTGTGGGCAGGGGAGGGCGTTGAAACAGACGCGGCAACGCGCCTCATGCAGAAAGCACGCAAGGATGCCGAGGAAATATATACAGAAGTGTCGCACAAAGAACCGTCGGGAGACCTAGAGAACGCACAACGTAGATGGGCGGGGCGAGGGTGAAGCACAGGTGGCGAGACCGCCGTCTAAGCGAGCCCCGCCGCGAACACCTCAGTTGGAGTCTTTGTCGTCGTCAGCACCTCTGGCGGTCCCCGAGGTGCTTGGTGTGTGTGCGCGCGGCAGGGACTTTGCTGGCACGTTGTCGTGCAACGGCGCACGGACAGTGGCACGCCGCGTCTTCTGGCCAGGCGAAGCTGACACCGCCGTCTCGAAAGGGAGGTATTCGCCCTGCGTCGTCCGCCACCCGAACGCAATGCACCGTTTGTGTGTTCTCGCGAGCCACAGCTTTCTGACGGTTCCGGTGCGTTCCGTCGAGGCGCGGACTGCGGCGAATGCCAGCACCCCTTCAGACGTCGAATGCGCAGTATTCAGACGCTTCCCCTCTGAATCCAACTTGCGTTGTCGGCGCCCGGCGCCCTTCTTCGACCCATCGCGCGCGCAGGAGTACGGCATCGAATGCGACCCGCTGTGTCTCGTCGGGGTCGCTCAGACACGTTCACGCAGTTCGGAGAGGACACCGTACGTTTACATCAAAGACATCCACGGCAGTACGAACGACACGACAGACATCGGAGAGAGAGAGAGAGAGAGAGAACAGAGGTACAATTCATCTGCGCGTTGAGCACAGGCAACGAGGCAGCTTGTGCGCCCGCATGTCGGGCACGGGAGCCGCAGGTCCTGCACCGCACTGCGGGGGTCGGGAGGCAGGCGGTATTGGTCCGAAGGTGTACGTCGTGGGCGGGCGTGGGGAGCCCGTTGGCTCGGCGGAAGGGCCGCTCTCGCGGGCGGGGGGGGGGGGGGGGGGGGGGGGGGGGGGGGGGGGAAGCGATGGTTCGACAGGAGCGGCGCCCGCCTTCGGACTCCGCTTCGGCTGCTGCAAACGTGGCGTTCAAAGCTGAGCTCCTTCTTACCGTAGACGTCCGCGTCCACGCCGACGTGCCCTTTCGGGACGTGTTCTCGTCCAGCGCCCGCCGCCTTTGCCAGAGAGAGAGAGAGACGCAAACATCACGATCACCACGCGTTTGAGGACGCCGGCGGTCAGGGCCCGGCCGTGAGGGGAGGAGGAAGAACGTGCCAGGTTTTTTTTTTTTTTTTTTTTCTCGTTTTGGTCTGACGATCTCGTGGTCGACCGCCCCTGTGATACGGCCGATCCGATCGAATGGAATGGCGTTTGGCGCGGATCCATTCTGGCGACCGCCAGATCTGGGAAAAGCCTGATGTTCTGAAGTTCAAGTTCTTCGCAATTTGTCCTTTTTCTGTCCTTCACAGCCCCTCATTTTCTGCGCTGCGATCCTCGCGTCGGACGGCATGCCCCGTATGTGTCTTCTCTGCTGCGCACAAAGCCTTCCTCGGCGCTTACCTCGTGCATTACGCCGGAAGAGAAGTCGCAAGGTCGCGGGCGCACATTGACGCCCGTCCGTCTCGCAGTTCACGAACTCGAAGAGCGCGAACCGCGGACTGGAAGACGACACCACCGGCGCGCCTGTCGTCCCTGGGTCGTGATCGAGAAACCCCCACTTTCCGCAGCGCGTCGACGCCGCCGCAGGCCTTGTGCTTGACTGCGGAAGGGGCGGGTCCAGTTCCTTCGGCACCAGGCACTGCATCGTGTGGCTCGAGCTCCCGTTCTGATGTCCCAGGGCAGGCGGGGGGAGCCGCCGCACCGGATAAAAAGCCCGCACCGGGATGGAAGATTGGGTCTGGGCGGCAGCGACGCGGCCGAAGACACCGCCTCCATGAGCGCGCTGCCTCCCTCTGTGGAGCACTCGAGCCGAGCATCGGAGCTCGAATGCAAATGCGGACGTAATGCGTCACGTTGGACGTGCGGGTGTTGGCCTGACGACAGCAGCGACGACGACGACGGTTCACCTCTCCGTTCGAACGGCGCAGACGGCATCTACAGCGACGGACGCCGCAGCCAGTGGAATCAGAGACGTCCGCGAACAATCGAAAAAGCGACAGGACTTCGCTCGCACCTGCAGCGTCCTCGCTCTTTCCTGCAGACGTTCGCCGACACGAAGACAGGGAGGCTGACGCGCCGTCCGACATGGGGCCTTCGCATCAGACGACGACGACGACGACGACTCGCAACACTCGGGGCCTCGAGGACGTCGTCGTGGACGAGCTTCCGGAGTGGATGCAGCCGTATTTCGCCCATCTGCGAGTCAAATTTGTCGGGGAAGAGGAGACAGAGATTCTGAGGAACTGGGTGGATCTGGAGCTAAGCGTGGCTCCATCAGCGGTGCGTTTCCTTGCTCTGTGTGTCGCCGTGTTCCCAATCTTCTCCTTTGCAGTCCAGACGGGAGCAGCTCTCGACCACGGGGAGGCCACCTGCCGTCTTGTTCTGGTCTAAACGCGGCAAGCCGAAAGCCCTGGTGCCCACGTCGGAGTTGGGGGACCTCGGTCGCTTCAAGGACGACTGGCATGCGTGGTATCTGGGCCTGATGCCTGCTTGGCGCTCTGCGGGGATGGTTGGGCCTGTCGCATGGCCGTTGAGCCGTGCCGTCCCCGACGGCGAGCAGTGGACGGACATTCGGAAGGGCGGGCGGAGCGGGATCTTTACCGTCCTCGTCACGCTGTTTTGGTGGAAGGAGATTTCGAACAGCGACAGCACCGCTCGCGCACAGTACCTCTCTGCGCGCGAGGATTTTGCGTGGCTGCTGACGCAGCTCGTGGCCTGCAGGCCGGGGTCCTCTTCCGACGCCCTCGACGCCCTCTCCCCCTCCGCCGACGAGAACGTGGGGTCGGCGTCTGCCAGGCGGCAAGCATCGCGCAAGCGCAAAGCGAGGGAAATGTCGCGCGAACCCACCATCCAAGACGAGGCGTCGCCATCGAGGATCACACGTCAACGGACGAGAGGAAGTGAGAGCGCGCCTGCATCCACCGCGAGGCCTCGCCGCTCTACTCGGAAATAGTCGCGCGCCACGTTCGCGATCACGACCGCACAACTTGAAGAGTCGCGGCAATGCGTGCGTTCGGCACGCAGTTTCACGGCCACGATCGCGCGCGCCGCGGCTGCGAAACCCATTCGAAAATGCTCTTTTTCGAATCGCAAACATCTTTACGCACTCGATCTCGCAGCCTCCCACCTCACCCCCCACACCCCCACACTTTCCCAACCCACATCCAACCCTCCCTTCTGCCTCGAAAAGTGCTTTTCTGTATCAATCATGTATTTACATCCATTTTTCGAAACAATGCATGGCATTCTGTCGAATTGTCAGAAAACGCGACCACGCAGCGTCGTCGCCGCCGACCTCGTTCGCGAAGACCCTGCCGCGATCTGGCAAGTGCGAGGTGGCGGCAGCACGCGGAGATTTCAGTGCAGCCGAACGTGCTCTTAGTTCGACGCTTTTGAGCGTGATGCTCCGTAATGCATGGTTCAGTGAGCTCGAGCCTATTCGTGATGCGTTCTTTTGTTCAGTACAGCGACTAGGACCGACCCTTGAACCATGTCCGCGACGGCCGAAGCAGCAGCTCGGTACGCAGAGACATCCGTAGAGAGCATTGGAGCCCAACACAGTCCAGAAAACGGTAAAAAAAAGTAAAAAAACAAAAAACAAAAACAAAAACATCAATTTTTTTTAAAAAAAAAACAACAACATTGAAGGCAAAGCGGCGCGGGCGTCAGAGACCACCGTAGTTCAGGCCAGGTCCAGACCCGACCGGGACGTGAGACGAACTGGTGGTCGGAAAAGGACACATCGGTCGTGGTCGCACCTCGGATCGGAGAGCACGAACTGGCATTCGAGCGTACGTTCGTTCGCGCACGCTAGGCCAGTGCATTTTTCTCCGCCCATGTCGCACAAGCATGTGCATGCATGTACGCGTCCACATGCACGGACGGCGTTCGACGGAGGGGTTTCGCCTCGAACGAGATCGCGAGGAAGGAAGCCCCCATGCAAGCTTTGGCTTTGAAAGAAACGAGGGCATGGCATTTCTCGCATCGTCTACTGCCTACATTACACGACCCACTTGTACACGCGCTCGCACCGGTTGTGCATCCTCTCGTCCGGGACAGACATGGTCCTTTCCTCAGCTCCTGTCTTGCTCTGCTTCCCCCTCGCGACTGCGCTTCCGAGCCATCCCAGGAGACGACGGAGACAGGGTTCGCTTCTGGACCGTCTTTGCCGGGACAGGCGCCGCACGCACCGAGCTCTCTCCACGCGACGAAGAGGCGGCGCGCGACGTCGACCGCGGACGCATGCCTCCGTGCTGTCCATGCGTGTCGTGCCGCCGCCTGCTCGTCTCGTCGGCGACCCGTTTGTGCCTCACGCGGTCGTGCTCGGCCCGCACTTTGGCCAGGCGCCCCTGCAGCGCCACGAGCTCTCCTTCGTACCGCTGGATGCATAGCAGCAGCTGTTGCTCCTGCACGGGCAGATCGGCGAACACAGTCGGACTCTGATCGCGGACCCGCTCCTCGAGGAGCGGGCTCCGGGGACACGACGGCTCGGGCGTCGATTCGCCGACTCCCTCTTCCCGTCCCGCCGACCTCGACGCCCTCGCGGACGGCGACCCTCGTGGGCACGTCGCCGAGCTCAACGGGGGCGGCTCGGTCGAGGGGGGCATGCCGTCGGCCGCCGCCGACCGACCCGCTTGCGGTGCGGTTGCGATTCCGTTCGACGTGTCGTGCGAAGGCGGGGGCGAGCGCGGAGCAGGAGGAGGCGGAGGAGACGGAGAAGGGGGTCTGGACCGCCGCGCAGTCGGAACCTCTGCTGGTGTCGACGGCGTTGTACCCGACGAAGCAGCGGACGGCTCACTGGGCTTTGCGCCGCTTGTCGAGGCAGGCAGATACGGCACGAGCACCTCGAGCACGCGCCCGTTCGGCCCCGGCACCAAGGAACCCTCTTCCGCTGGAGGTTTGGTGTCCCAGAAAGGCGTGTCCCCCTGCTCGATGTGCCGTCGAATCTCGTCGTCGTCCATGTCTTGACTCCAGACCCCAAAGTCCAGGAGGGATCTCCCTGGCGATGCGGCCCTCTTGGGCGTGAGCGTGTGGGTCGAGCTTGTGTTCTTCATGGCACGCCTCACTGCAGCGATGAGCCGGTCCTGCTGCTGCATCCTCCCCGTTGTCGTGTCGAAGTTGAGAACGGGGATCCGTTGCAGATCGTGTAAGGCGACCTCGAACCGCACCTCGCCTCCCGGGCCCGAACACGCCTGCTTCTTCTTTGTGCAGTTGTGGCAGACGTCGAGCCCCTCCAGCGCACAGCAGTCGAAGCCGTCTCCGCACTGCACGCACGGTGTGTCGAAGACCAGGAGCCTGTCCGCCTGCTCGCCGGTTGCGGTCGGACGCAGCGAGCGCTGGACACCAGACGCTTTCCCCTTCCCCTTCCCCTTCCCCTTCCCTTTTCCCTTTTCCTTCCCGCTCCCTTCGCCCGATGGCTTCCCCGTACTCCCCTCCTTGACCTCTGCAGGCGGTGCACTCGGTCCTGCGGCGTCGAGGCTGTTGATGTTCGCAAAGGCACGTTCGACTTTCCTCAGCTGGTCTGCGTCGAAGATCTCCAACGCCAGCACACGACGCACGTACATCTGCGGCGGGATCTCCATCAGTCCGTCTCGAGGGATACGAACGCGGGGACTCACCACTTGCGCGGACGCCCCCTTCCACCATTCGTCGATGCGCAGTGCCGTCCGATCGCCTCCGGGAGCTGGCATCGTGTCCTCCCAGCCGTCGAGGAAGGCGGCGACGGACTCCCAGGACGGCTCGGCCCAGCAGTCCATCTCCGTTGCCGTCATCGGAGGCGCCGTCCCACACCGTCCCACCCCCCCTGTTGCTTTTGCGGCGTACAGCGCGTCGTTGGAAGGTGCGGGCATGGCAACATGGTCGTCGTCGACGGAGGCAGAAGCGAACCCTCTGCCCGACACGTGATCGAATTTTCTCACGGGCGGCGTTGCACCCCCCCCGCACCCGCCGACGGCCGGGCCTCCGTCGCGTGTCGAGGCGTCTCTGTCGCCGCTTGTCTTCGCCGTCTTGCGGCTCTGTTAGTGAGCTTTCCTTCACGCCCTGCCATGGAACAAATCAAATCAAATACATCTTTCGGTCCCGTTTGCAGAAGATGGGACTGATGCTGACCCGCTTGCTTCGTCTGTCTGCCGGCGAGCGGACCCAAAGAGGGTCTGTCGCAAAGGATTCGAAGGTCTGGGGCGGGGGGACGCGTGCACTGGGTTAGGGTCTGCTGTCCGTGGGGAGCAGGGGCACGGCGGGGGGGCGCATGCCACCTTCGAGCGAGAGTACTTTTTCATTCTTTCTGACTACTACACGTGCATACGTGGCTGCCTCCTCGGTCGCGGGCGGTTCGCAGGCCTCTCAACTCGTCTCCCTCACTTTCTACGACAAAGCTCAAGTGGTGCAGAGACCCGTTCCACCAATAAGTCACCCGTCCGGGCCTCTCCCTCGTGCCCGTCTCGGGCTCCTCGCGGGCGGACTCCCCCCGGCTCAACAGCACGGTGGCGATCGGGCGCCGTCCGGCGTTGCCTCGCTGGAAGTGCATCTGGTACTCGACATTGACCTCTTCGCAGGCGCGGGCCCACTGCGGATGGGACTGGAACGCGTCTTTTGCGTCGGCCATGGCGCGACGGAGCAGGTGCTCGATGTCCCGGGCCTTCAGGCCCAGCCGTGCTGTCGGGCCCGTCAGTACAGGACGGGGATCGGAAAGGAAGGGTACACGCACCACGTTCGGATGCTGCGCCATCGCACTGGCCTCCCTTCCCGTGCCCGCCCGCCCACGCCGCCCTCTGGCAGGACGAAGAGCAGTAGAAAGCGGATGCGCACCGGGCGCATTTCTTGAACTCGCGCGGCGCGGCTTCTGTGGCGGTGCACGTCGGCTGCGAGGGCAAACAAAAAGGGGCGTGAGCGCGTCGCTTCCGGGCGTGGGCGAGGGACGTACATTGTTGCAAGGGCGGAGCAGCGGGATTGCGTCTGCGAAGGCGCCCTCGCCATCGTACACCCGCAGAAGATGCCTCCATTCGTCCCCCAGGAAAGGGTCGTCGCAGAGCGCCCTTCGCTGCCCGTCGGACACGGCCAGGGCGCCACACCTCTTGCGCACGGACCGGAACAGCAGCGCGTCCGGAAGCACCGTTCGAACGAAGAGGGCGACGGCCACGCCCGCACGGAAGTCCAACTCCGCCCGCACCCGCGTCGCCTCCATGAGACGACGGAGGAGGCCGCACTTCAGCGCGACGCTCAGCACGCCCGGCGAGTGAACGCGAATGCAGGTCGTCGCCAGGACGACGAGGGTGAGACCCAGCAGGCGCACCGACGACGCTCCGCTGTGCAGGGCCGTGTACGTCATGAGGTCGCGTACGCAGCCGCGTCCGACGATCGGTCTGACCGGCGCCATGTCGGGGTCGAGGAGGGCGGACACGACGTCGAGGGCGGTCTCGACGTGGACTCCCCTCGCGAGCTCGTCGTCGTCGGAGGGGACATGTGTGCAGGCCCGGCGAAAGCGGCGTTCGGCGCGCGCGACGATGTCCGTCGGCGTGAGGTTGTAGCCCTCGGCACCTCTCTGGAAGAGGCGTTGCGCAAACCGCGTATCGCGCAGCCGTTTCCCGCACGCGCCGTCGAACGCGTGCTTGCAGGCGACGAGGAGGGCAGCCAGGAGCCCTTCTTCGTCCGTCGTGCATCCTCGAAGCCCCAGCCAGAGCTCGGTGCCCCAGCGGTACCCGTCCACGTGGTGGAAGTAAAGCGCCCCGGCGCAGCCCAGGGCCAGGATCGCCGTGATCGCCGCTCGGACGCACCCAAGCAGACGTGAACGCAAGCGTTTGATTTGAGCGCTGTGTGGATCGCCCTGCAGCAGCCGCGTCGTCGCGGACTCCGTCCACAGAACGAGGCCAAAAAGCGCAGAGAGCATGGACGTGGACGTAGCCCGGTCGCGTTCGTAGACGTCTTCGCTTACCTGGGAGAGCCCGACGAGGGCGATCTCCACGTCGTCCACCGGCAGGGCCGCCTGGCGGTAGGTGTCCTCCGGAACATCGAAGCGGCGGAGCGTGGCCGCGAAGCCGCTCACGGCCCTGGGGAGGAGGGGGGGCGGGAGGTGCGCGATTGCGCGGGAGAGCACGGCCGCGTGGTGCCTCGAGCCTGCGTTCGCGAGACGGATGACCTTGAGACGCTGCATCAGGCGCAGGTCGCGACCGGTGGTGTCCTGCATGGAGACGACGTACCTCGTCGGGGCCTGCCTTCAACTGTTCGACCGCATCGCGGACAGGGAGGCGAATCTTGCCGTCCGTGGAGAAGAGCTCCATGGTGGTGTGGACGGGGGGGGGGGGGGGGGGGGGGGGGGGGGGGGGGGGGGGTGTGGGGTGGGGCCGCTTCTTATGCTTTTTCAGCTCGAGCCAGGTGCACGGAGGTCAGACTGCGCTCACGGCGCAATTGCGGAGATAAGGTGCATTCAGATTGCTTTCATTCATCGAGTCATGCTACAGCTGCAGGTCTGATATACTTTCGATGTCTCCTTCGTCCAGTGCCCAGCTGGAAGGCGACGGGTAGGGGGTGTCGTCGTCGACCCGTCCCTGCGACGGGCTCCGTGTCACTTCGCGTGCTGTCGGTCTCTGCCGCGGGGGGAGCGGCGGGGCAGGTGGCCAAAGTCGAAGGCATGCAAGGGAGCCCGGAGACGGGCTTCGAACCACGTAGGGCGGGTCCTCCGCGTCGTCCGCCAGCGCGCCGGGCGCGGACTGGGCTTCGTCCGCGAGCGTCGCCATCCGGGTGGCGAACGCGACCGCCCGGGTCGTCAAGATCTCGTGCTTCTTGAGCTCTATCTCCTGTGCGAGGAGTCCCTGTCCCTGCCTCTCTATGCGGTGCTCGAGGTCTTTCTCCCTGCCCTGGCTCGCCGCGAGCTCGCCCGAGAGCCTCCGCAGCCGCGCTCGCAGCGTCCGTGCCTCCACCGCCGCGTCTCGTGCCGACGCCTCGCGCTTGCGCAGGGACGCCATCCCACGCCGATGCGCTCTTTCCAGCTGCCTGCGCCTCGTCGTCAGCCTTCGCGTCTCACGCCCACGGTCGAGAAGGGGAGCGCACCTCTTTGTCTTCGCATGCCTGCGCGCCTCGCGAGGACGCTCGCGAAACCTGGCTTGGGGCGTGCTCTCGCATGCGCTGGGTGCTGGTCAGTGGCCGCACGCACTGGCGAACGTCGCGTCGGGCGTACCTTTGCTGAGCGACGTGTCTGGACACGGCCTCGCGTATCTGGCGTTGCACGTCCTGCTGCACGGCGCCCTTGGCCGAACGGCCATACGCGACCTTGGCCGGGTCTTCCATCCGTGCCTTCGCGCGGTCGCTCAGGCACGCAAAGTGCGTGTACGAGGGGACGGTGGGGATGAAGCCCTGCAGTGCGTACCAGCGTCAGTGGGGAAGAGACAGGTGCGGGCGCGGGGGGGAACGTACGTCACGCGCGGTCGGACCGACCATGGGTCGAACGACCACCACGTCGCCTGGGCCTATGTATCCGACGCCTGAAGGCAGGTCAGCAGAGCTGCATCGGCCACACAGACACGCACCCCGATGTTGTCCGGCCCTCTTGCAGACCGCGCCGGCCGCACAGCAGTGCTGCGTGGGTCCACCCCAGCGGACGATCCTGTTTGGCTGCGCCGCGATGTGCTCTCGCGCGCATCGCTGCAGCTCGCCCGTGGAGGGGCGTGCGTCGTCTGCAGGAGGCGGGGTCTGCGCCGCTGCTGCACGTCCACCCGCGAAGGCGGCATGCCTTCGCGCCTTTGCAGCCGTCTTGAGTGCGGCGGTCGCGACCTGGTTCTCAGTGAGCCCTTGCAGAAGCGCACGCAGTCCGAAGAGGGGGGAAGGGGCGTACCAGCACGGTCGCGCTGTGCGGAGTGCGCGCTTTCCATCGTTGGAGGACGGACCTGCGTTGCGCCACTGCGCGGGCCTTCGATTCGCCCACACATTCGTCCCAAGACGCGTCGAGCGCGGCGAGCGCCCGTGCGGTGCGCTGCGCACGAAGCACCCCTTGCGCACGCACGTGGTCTGCGAGCGTGCTGCCGTCGAGTAGCGCCGTGACCGAGGCCGTGAGCCGCTTTCCAATGCGGCGGGCCTTTGCAGCGAAGTTGGCCTTGACACGCGGGCGCTGGCAAGGCGGTCAGCACTGGCTGCGAGACGGAGGACGGAGGCTCTCACTTTCGGTTCCCGCCGGGGCTGGCCGTCACGCGGCGCAACCACGTGCATCTGCAGGCGTCAGTAGGCGTCGCTGGCCGCGTCCAAGCATGGTGCGAGGGGACGTACCCGGCGCTCGAGGGCAGCGACGAACTCCTGCCTTCCCCTGCCCAGCGTCCGCGTCCGACAGGTGCTGAGGAAGCGTACGAGGCGTTCGATTCTGCCGTGGGGGTCTCCCTGAACGCGTGCGGTGAGGCTGCGGAAAGGGGCGCACGGGCACGGGAGGCGCTCACCTCGACGACAAGAGACCGCACAAGCGCCACCACGTCCTCGACGTGGAAAGGCGCCTCGTCGGGACGCGACGGCGTCTGGATCCACTCCTCGAGGACGTCGAAAGCCACGGGTGGGCCGTGCTGCATGCGGAGGGCAAGGGAGACCTCGCGATCGGAGGCGGTACGTACGCGGTGACCGAGAAAGCTCCGGTTGGCGGTCTGCGAGGATGGATCAGCTGTGCTCCGTTTGCACCCGAGGGGGGCGTGCGCGCAAGGTACGTACCCGCCATCGCCTGTAGTTCCGGTAGTAGAGCTCTTTGTCGGGGAACGAGTCCCAGACGCATGCCGCGGAGGGCTCCTCCGGCGTGACCGAATGCTCGTCGTCGGTTGCACGCACCGCTTGGCCTGGCCCATCGCTGTCTGCGCTCTCGATCGAAGGCTCTCGCGCTTGGCGAGACGTCGTGTTTGCCTCCATCGATCCTTCGCGGGTGTCGCTCGGATCCCACGGCGCGTTGTCGTCCATGGGGGGAGAGACCGCGTATACGTGCGGGTCGCTTCCTTTTAAGCGCGTGCGCGAGGGCAGGGGCTGTGCTCCGCAAGCCCGGTGCAGTTGCCGGAAGCGGTTTCCACTGGAAACAAGTCTGCGTGAGGCGCGCGGAATGATGCCGAGTGCCCCACCCATCTGTTTGAGCGCGAGGACGCTAAAGCAACAGAGCTGCTTCCGGTGTCCGCATCCGACCTACCTTGGGCCCCGAAGAGACGGGCGGTCGAATGAACGGATGCAACGTCACCCCCGCGCAGTGCGACGTCAACAAGGCCCACATGGCCTAGCGGTTGAGCAGCTCTCCGGAGCGCATGAAGGGAATAAAATGCCCAGGGGAACATGGCACTCCGGTGCTTACTCCTCCGCCGCAGGTGGCCTCGCCTTCGAGTACGAAGGTACCCTCTTTTTTTTTCTCTGTCTCTGTCTCTGTCCGTCCGTCTGTCGCTGTCCTTTTTTTTCTTTTCTGACTTTTGTTTTT
>KQ086328.1:0-16859 GCA_001020605.1 Schizopora paradoxa
AGAAGACGAGCTTTGAGCCGTCTCGGGTCCACGGGATGACCGGAATCTCCACCTTCACCTTTCCTTTCGAGGCCGGGGGATTGGCCGGCTGGGTATTCTGGGGTGTGGCTGTTGCCTCGGTGTCATCTTGCTTCTTCCTGGATGTTTTTTTCCCGGCCATAGCTGATGAAGAGCGTCACAGAGAGGCAGAAAGCAAGAATTTTGACGCGCTCAAAGACTGTCACGCAAGCATTACATAAGAGTTTCCACGCTTGACGCGGCGAGCTACGAGCTGCCGTTTTGGGGAGCTGTAGCGCGTCTGTAGCGGGTGCTACAGATTCTGTAGCCCAACTTTGAAGGAGGCTATTACGGAGAAGTCATATTTTGGTTACAACCAGCATATATTTACGGAACGCAGAGTAGACCTGGTGCACGCAATGGTCACCAGGAGAGGAGATTAGACCAATACAAATAAAATGAGAGGTACGCTTCAATCGGAATCGGACTGATCACCAAGGAACGCCATAATACTTCGATGCGCGTTTACCTTGAACCAGAAGATTTATATACAAATTGACAAGGTGACGGAAATCGCATACCTTTCGACGGTGCGACTTGTTCTTGTTGGTCTCATTTCCACCTTCTTCTTCATCGTCTTCAGATCCCCCGTTTTCATCGTCACGGTCATCGTCACTATTCTGTAAGGCCTTCTTTGACTTTGCTCCTTTATTCGCAGATTTATTCGCAGATCTAGAAACTCGGCCTTCACCAGCATGCTTCTCTGCAAATTCGCGAACATCCTCTGTGTTCCGTGAGTACAGTTAATAGAGAAATTCAAGCACAAGGCATACGGATTTCTTTGGCAAGCTCTCGCTTTTGCTTGATGGTCTTCGCCTGTTCCATGCTGAACCGCCCCTTCATTCCGAGATCAGTCAACAGTTTCTTCAAATGATTGATCTGTTGAGAAGTTGTTTCGCAGTCCTCTAGTTCTCTGGCCCACTGTTTCCTTACACCGCAAGCAACGACAAGAGACTACCAAAGATAAGTTTTGCTCAACCCAGGATCAAATGCCCTATACGCACCTTTAACTTTTTAATCTGTTCCTCCGCTGGTGAAGTATCTGTCGCTGGCTTCTTTTCTTTTATGGACTTCTTCTCCTTGGAAGTTTCATCCGAAGCCCGCTATAAATTCAAGTTCAGAATTCAATTTAACAACTCAAGTGATCTTCATTCGCTAACCTTCTTTCGTTTCTTCGGAGGGGGCTCATCAATGAGAATCGACATCTCTGAGTCACTCTATACATTGAATCTGTCAGATGCCTTTCCGATTGTCGAGTGGAACGAAACTACCTGGTATTTAGCAGGTGCCGTTTCGTTGGTTAACTTCACGACATCGGGTTTCTTCTCCAAAGGAACTTCCACTTTCTTGGTTTCAGGTATCGGGGCGTCCTTAGGCTTGTTCGTTCTGTCGGAAGGTCCTGCGGGTCCAATTTCTGAGGTCACGTCCTTCTTTCGTTTTCTCGTCTGATTCTAGAATATTTGCAATGTTCAAAGGCACCCCTGTTGGATTTTGACCGTACGTACACTATCCACGTCGCTCGTGCTCTCCCGTTTCGTTGCCTTCTTCTGTTTTGGTTTAGTCTTCGGGGGTGCCGGTGTCTTCTTCGAATTCCCTTTCGACGACCTTGGAATGTTTCAAACTTTCAGTAGAATTCAAACAGCGTGCTAGAGTACAACTCACCCCTCCTGCTTGTCTCTCCCTTCAGACTCATCACCTGACCCGTTTGTTGCATCCTATTATGACATTATGATTGTACCAAACTATGCACATAGGTAGGTTGAAGTGGGTACGCACAACGGCATCCTGTATGATTGATTTGAGCTTCCCTTTATACTCCTTCTCGTCAAGGGTGCCTGGATCTAGTTCGAGTTCCTGTTCGACCTTTTGGCGGACGACACGGGGAGTGAGTTTACTGTTGGTTACATGCAAAGGAGGAATGCCATGAGTTCGTACGTCCAAAGATCATTATTCAAGTTATCGAATGCTCACGAAAGTGTTCCATCCTTTTGGGCTTCGTTCACGATTTTACGGACAAGCTCGCTCGCTCTCTCGAGATCCACTGGTGCATTCAACAAGATAGGTTCTTCGTCAGACATTTAGCAACGAGATGTAATAAGTAAGTAAAGAATAGTTTGGTTGAATTGAACGCGCCGTGGCCAGTGGCCACAGTAACGCGGTGACGGGTCGCGTACTTCCTCGTGACATTACGCGTCAAAAACACTCAATTTTGAAGACGGGAATAATAAATCAATATTGCGGAGCTGTTATACAAAGTGAGGACGAAGAGAAGAGCAACAAGTACACAAAGCGATAAAAAGTCAAACAACTACCAAACTTCATTGTCGAATCTCTCCAAAGTAGTGACTGTATCCTCCGCGTCCTTCTGTGCCTTTTTGCGCATGTAGAAAATTGGACAATCCTTACTGGAGCACAGCACATCCTGGTGTAGCGATCCCTGACAGCGTTGGCATTGTGTCCATAGTCTCGAGTATGCGATCTGAAACGCGGATGTCGTCGTGACCTAGAAGAGTGTAGTTTAAACATATTGTTTTCAAGTAGATGGCGCAAGGGTACGAACTTGTTTCTGATACAGTTCACCTAGTCGTGGACGACAATTATTGCAGACGGCACCATCTAAACGCAACAACTTTTAGCAGAGCACCACGCGTTCGTAGAGATCGCTTACTCTTCACGCTGTTTTTAGGAGTAAGAACTGTTTTGCATCCCAAACATGTCACCTTTTTCACAGCGAACTTCATCAGCCCTCCGATAGTCGGGGTCGCGATTTGAATTGTTCGGGTATGATCTCCATTTACTGTCAAAGACGCGTAGAATGAATTTCAAACGAAAGCGTGTCATGAACCCTTGCACTTACGGAGCGAGTTGGCTCTGTCACCCATGATCGGCTCGAAGATACGTAATAGAGGCTTCGACAATTGATTTTCGAGGTAATATCTTGTATCAATCGGAATGTTGTTTTCAAGAACATAAATGGGGTCTTCCGATTTTTCATACGCCGCGGCGTCTGCAAGGAAAGGATGATCAGCCCGCTGAACGCCGTCGTTGACTCACGACTCACTTTTAATGCCTTTGATTACAACATACGCAACACGATCACCCAATGCAGGCGCGGAACCTGAGATGTTCATATGAATAAGGAAGTACTTTAACTTTTAAGAAGATTTTTACCAGCGTCACGCTGCTTCATTCTTTCAGCCAACACGACGTGAGCTTGCTTTGCCGCATAATCTAATAGACTCTTTTCAGTCATGAAATCTCAACGACAGGAGCTATAACTCATACCGGTCTTTGCGAGGGCCTTGGTAATAACAAGCTGAGACATATCGATCTTGTTTTGTAGGAGATCAGAAATAACTTGCTTCGTGTATCTGGTAGTTGGTTACTTTAGGCGTCGAGAATGGCGATGAACTAAACATACGTCTCGGCCGCCTTCACGTCTCTATCGATCAGCATCTTATGTAGACACGTCTCGATGACAGTGGAGACAAGTCGGCAGTTGTCTCTTCGTACCGTCTACATTGTTCACCCATTTCAGTGAACCGCATCGAAGTGTCCCATGGTACAGAAGGCCTCACCTCGATACCTTTCGAGTCCATTTTGTCATATTTATCGAGCTTCGTCCAGTATAATCCCGCGTATCGCTTCTTGTTGATAAGGAGGTACGGATAATAGACCTTCTCGAACTCGAGCTTGATAGGTTTGACGAATTTCGCAGTGACCAATTCAGCTGCCTCGCTACCCATCTGCATCACAGTTGCGAGGTCGCTTGGTCCGAATTTGATCATGACGGAGTCCGTATCTCCGTAAATGACATCTGCGTTGTGCTCTTTCCCATTCGCAATGCTGTATTCAGCTTCAACCTCCTGTTAAACGAATTAAACTATACTGCAAAACATTGTTGACTTTGGATCAACATACCTGCTTCGTTTTCTCGATCATTTGTCGACCGTAAGCAGTGACACTAGAGGAGATTTCAAGGCAAGGTAGCTTCCCGATCGTCGCACCAGTGAAGCCGTAAACAGAATTTGCGCTAATCTACGGGGACGTCAATGATGCTTGTACATCCAGTAGATTGTAATAAATGACTTGCCTTCAGTGCCAGTTGGCGACCATCGAGAACGGCCCGGCGGAAAGGGTCAGTTTCTTTCTTCAAGTCCGCCTTCGCCCTTTTTCTGGTTGAAATGAGATCTTCAAGAATGATTGGCAGCAATCCCTTTCTCTTTTCCCTGGTCACAAAACAATCTATCAAACATGTCAGCCATTATAAACGAGGAGAATTGAGATAACAAACCATTGTGTGGTGTTTGGATATAGTCCACACCTTTGACAAGTCCAAGCCTGTCGATCGTCTCCTTATTCAGAAGGGTGGTGTAGCACAAATTGTGGGCCATCATGATCGAAGGATAAAGTGAGCTGAAATCGAGAGTAGCAATAGGCATCTCGTAGTATCCTTTCTTAGGTTCTATGACGGTTGCACCCTCATATTGCTCTTCAGAACCTTCCCCTTTACCCCCGGGAATAATATAGCCTTCTTCGTTTGCTCGTCGGAAAAGCTGGGAAATGACCTTGATGGACTGCCCCCTTGAAAGTAGAAAATTGAAAGGAACACCTGTGACACGAGCCATTTCGATATAATTGATGAAGCACATGAGCTTATCCATCAACCGTTGAGGAAGGTAGGCATCCTTGATGACGAGCGTAAGCAGGGTATTTGTAACAATATATGCTCAGCATACCTTCAAGCAGTAGACAGCCAGTCGTCGCCTCGACTCTGGAGTACCGTTCTGGAGTTCAGTGATGACGGAATGGTGCACATCCTCCTTTTGTTCTCCTAGGAACTGCGCACAAACAGCATTGAGGGTGTAACTTCGAAGCTTATGCTCGCGTTGCATGAATTGAAGCACGTCTAACTGCAAGCGACCATCGAGTTCCGTCTCTTTTGAATCGCGTTGACCAAACGCCTTCGACGAAAAATGAGTGTCCTTTACCGCAGTCTTGATACCTAACCTCCAAGTTAGGAGATGCTCGCGGGAGAGAAGAATTTTAGTGAAACTACATACCTCTGAATCTTCCCAAGAATGGGAACTTCTTTGCATTGATGGCGGCGGCGCGGTCCATTAGGTAGGGTAAATCAAAGTTCGAAATATTGTATCCGATGACGAGGTCGGGATCAACTTCTTCAACGAAGTCACGCCATCTCTCGAGGAGCTCGACCTCGGAGTCAAACGACAGGACTTGCGAGCCCACGATTTGAGAGCAGCTACTGAGAGTGAAGACATTACGGATGAATGGTTTTGATTCCCCTTTTCATCGTTTCCGTTATACAAAGCGCGTTGCCACAGACGACCATTACACACCTTGTCGAGTGACCATGTTGGCAATTTGGATGACGGGGTCCACCTGAGCTTCAGGGAAAATCCCTTTGCGTCCGGCACATTCGATATCGAAACTCAAAATCCGTAGTGGAGCAATCTTGGACCATTCGCCATCTGGTTGATGCGAAATGAAATTCTTCCAGCTAAAATAAATTGGAATTTATGAGAGAAGCATGTAAAGTGAAGCACAACTCACTTGACCGCAAGTTCGATTTGACATGTAGACTTCTTCTTTTCAGTATTTAATCTATATTTGCCCGCTGGAATCTCTATCCAGTTCATACCGACAACCTTTTCGATCGTTAGAAGACATGATCCGTTGCTGAAGAAATACACACCTTCGCGTCAATCATAAACCGCAGTGTATAAACGATATTGCTTTCGAACGTTGGCCATACCGTTCCCAAAGTGAACAGATCCCTATAGTCGCATTCGCCTCGTTCGAACATGCGTATCAGGAGGGGCAAGGTTTAGATATACATATAAATGGAATATTTGTTGACTTATCTCGAACTTTGGGTACGTTTCTCGGTGTCTTGACAATGATCTTGACGAAAGGGCTCGGTGTATCACCGTAGTAATTTTGAAGGCTCATTTTCTTGACTAATTCGACGCGGTCTACGGTCGCATCGTCAAATTTTCCCTATTTATTTAAAGACAGTCAGGTCGAGTTGCATCACCATAGTCGAACAACAATACCTTAAGGTACTCCAGAAACGTGATCGTGTCACTTGTCTGAAATCCTCTTGGAGCAGGAATGTAGAAGTACGGTTCGAAGCCTTCAATCTGGGCAAGTACACTATGTCCTTCTTCGGTCACTCCAAACATTCGGAGGTGAGAGGCGAGTCCTTCGATGTATTCTTCGCAGTCGATTTGTTGAAAGACTAGAATTGACAGTTAGCAACGTCTTACGAAGACAAAAAAAGGTGTCGACTTGCTAATGGAATCCGTCTTTGGGTTAATACTCTTCAACGCAGGCCTCGACCAGCTATCGGATCCTCCTTCCGCATCTAAAGAGAGGCACTTAGATGAGGATTCAGACTTCAACAAGAAGGCCACACACCCGTTGAACCCGGTCCATCGTCCTTCAGCTGCTCCAGTACATCAGCAAAGGATGAGTTCTTCTTGCGTTCTTGAGAGGCCACGGGTGTATTCTGTGCGATTTTTCGTTTCTTCGCAGCGTGCTGAGAGTCGGAATGAGGTTGAGAACTAATGAATGCGGTTAGTGAACGCCAAGCACGATTTGAGAAAACCGAGGCGCACCGACTTAAAGGAACGTTCTCTTTTGAAGTCAGAGGCATTTTGTGTACCGCAGCTTCCCGATGTCAAAGCTTCCTCTCGCTGAAACGCGCGATGGACGTGGTGGAGGGAGATGGAGGAGCGTCAGAGCGCGACGCGTCCGTAGTCGCGCTTCGTGGGTCATCGCGTGTATTACGTAAAGCACTCCTCTGAGATGCGTTGCAGTTCGAAACGACTTTGACTCTTGCTTTCACTTACAGTGGCTTCTTCAAATTACTGACTCGAGTCGACTCCGATTGTAGCGTTCTATACGCTATAAGATGTGATAGAACTGAACGCAGTTCTTGACTCGGTCCCAGGCTACAACAAACTAGGAGGATGTCTGGGCGAAACTTGCACCTTCAAAGACCAGCACGAGATGATCGTGACTTGGGCAAAAGAAGAAAAACGATCATCGCAAGGAAGCAGGCGGGAACCTCATCTAAAGTAAGATAATGTAACAGTCTTCTTCTCTTGGTATTGACCACGGCTGGTTCAGCCGGAGAGGCCAATCGATAGTAGTACTGTTAGTAGTATACCAGGTTCGATCACCACTAATCCACCTTTGAGGAAGGAAGAAATCCAACTAACCCCCATACCATAGAACAGTCGCGTTTGAGAGGTCCACAACATCCTGATTCTCGCGAAGCTACCCTCCAAAATGCTATTACCCAAGAATCATCTGCACGTCTGTCGGCCAGAGATTTGACTACGAAGAATTCTGCTGCAGATCTATTGAATGTTCCAAAACGGATGAAGGGACGGTCGGGACCATCAGGCTCGAAAAGGGGAGGACTATCTCAAAGCATACAATCCGTCCGGACACGGAACCAGTACAATTTTGACGGGAGTAGCAATCGTGCGCGAGACACAAACAATGGAATAAATTGGAACAACGGCATCGGAAATCCTACAAGACGTCTCGCAAAGCGTCCAGAGCCTCACACAACCTCTCATTGGCTTTATTCGCCTTCGTCAGTGCCAAGTGAACGACAGTATGTTATCTCAATGTTTGGTTTTTCGCCAGTATTTATTTGTATTCTAAGGAATGAGGACGACCCGCAACGTGGGGAGGCTCATCCCTGGCCCAAGCCCATGTCAGTCACATTTTGCTTGATATTGCTGAGAGTTCATAGTGCTTTGTGACAGAATGTCCTTCAACGTCATGGCTCGTTCAGCACGCAAAACTATACTGCGACATATACCATCGACTGCGAAACGCGCAGCGAATCATCCATCAAGAAGGCCGGATCCAGGCTCGTCCGATTCCGAACTCGAATATGCTTCCTCCGATACCGATCTCCCAAAGGCAGACGACCCGCCGTCGAATACACCGTCAGATTCATTAATCGAACGCATGGCGCAAGTCCTTCTTCCAGAGTTCAATGCTAGAGAGCGAACGCCATTCCTTCGTCGTAACCTAAGGTCCTGTTTTCGATGTCGCTTTGAGACTCAACTCAACTCTCGAGAAGTATGGAAGGCACGCCATATTGTTCAAAAGTGTCCAGGTATTTCCGTTCTGTATTCCTTTGAGGACGAGAACGGGGATCAGCACAATCGCTTCGAAGGCTCAATCTCTTCCTGGGTTTGCCCACTCTGCAAACTCCTGGGAAATTTGCGTTCTCGCGAAGAATTAGAATTTCATCTAACGCGAGATCATAGAGAGTTTTCGTATTCATGGACAAAGTTGCCCTCTGGAAATGTGAGCTGTTGCCGAAATAAAGTGGTGAATCTATTTTAAATAATTTCAGGTCCAGCTACGAATTAGGTTACCTGAAGTTCTCGACTCAGAGTCAGAAGATGAAGAAGATGAACTCGAGTAAAGATTCCCAAATCTTTTCGAACTTCTAGGAGCTAATCCTATCACTTAGTAGCTCTTCGTCTGATGACGATTCGGTAGAGGTCCTGGAGATTCTCACTGCCACTCGTCAGCAGTCTACTCCAGCTCTGATAATCGACGTGGATGCCGATGAAGATGTGAAGCCATTCCTTCGGGGATCCTCTGTTGCTCACACAGTTCTACAACCTACTCCAGTGAAAGCTCAGCCTCGTGAAGAAAGTCCGCGACCTTCAAGATTACGTTCTACTCCAGCGGTTGTGCAGATGAGACCTGATAGACCTCCAGATGCTCCTCATCCACCAGTATTTATCACAAGCTCCCAGACAGATGTAGTCGGTCGACGAACAGCGAAAGGCAAGGCGCCTGCTCGAGACCGGGACGACAGCTCGAGCCGCGAAGATACGCCTGTACTTCCTTCTCCTCACCGATATCCTACCCCTCCACCGCGTAGTAATCTTGAGGGACCTTCTGCAGTCTACCCTTATTTGCCCCGCGATCAATATTCCGCCCGACCCGGAGGTGCAAAACTTTATGACCTCCTTAATACGCTATCGCTTGAGCCGTTCGGCCTGATGGCTTGGTTTATTGTCGAAAGAGAGGAGGATGTCTTTGAACTGGATGATCTCCGAGACGAGGACAAAGTTATGCAAGCATTATGGGCAAGGTGGATACTTTTGAATCGGTGCGCCCCTTGACTTGTTTTCATGGAGTCCTGACCTAACGACGCGATAGCAATAAGTTTGTTGCGAATTACTTGCTGGGAATGAAGGATTTCATCGACGAATACTGGCAAATGATACACCGTGCAGCCGGATTCGCCGCTCTGAGGGTGTGGTTATTGGTGAGCTTTTTTTTGTCGAGTTCTGTCTCTCTGCATGTTAATATTTCCCGATAGGTATTTGTATCGAATCGCTATTTGACTGGGACTGATTTCTGTGACTTGTTAAAGTATTATTCTGATCTCGTTGGGATGAATTTATGGAAATGAAGAGGATGTATTATATTTGTTGTAGATAATAGAGATGAGTTCCTGACTCTAAATCCCAAAAAGGAGCGACGCCTTCCAAATACGTACTGTGGTCTTCCAAATCTTCTGTTCGTCCTCTTCAAACGATTCAACGGGCAGCGGAAAGCAGCTGCTCGTCGTCAACGATGCCCCGTATTCCAGGTTCAATCGCGTCGAATCTGTTTAGATACGTATCTTTTCCCAAACAATCTTCCGCTGCAACGCTTCGCCATGCGCGTCCAACAACTTCGACCTCTTCGTACCTGACCTCCCTCAACCTCCAACGAAGCACTCCTGCAAATGCTGCCCGTCCAGGTCTTCTGAGTGTCCGCCCACTCCCAACTCCGCACTTCTCCTCATTCATATTACGGGCACCTCAAACTTCCCCAACGACATCACCAGGCAGCTTCACGGACATCCAAAACACCCAGTCGCTCCCCAGACTACTTGTCCCCTCGCTCTTCTCTAGCGTACAAGCAAACACGTTGGGACAAGTTCGCTTTGCCGCTCGCGGTACAGAATATCAACCTTCACAACGAAAGCGCAAGCGCAAGTTTGGCTTCCTTGCGCGGCAGCGGTCGAAAGCGGGACGGAGGATTCTCTCAAGGCGGTTGTCAAAAGGGAGGAGATACTTGAGTCATTGATGATTGAGGGTGTTTGGTCTTGGAAATCATAATGCTTTGTGAGTTTTAACGATTCTCCAATCGGTTGACCGTGAGCTGAATTCATTCCAACTAGACCTCAGTTCATTCTACTGCACCTGTAAATGCGCCGCCTCGCGTATCTCTTGCCAATTCCAATGTAAATGGCTGAGAACCAATCATCAAGATGGTGCAGACTTCCAATAACTCACTGAGCTACTTTTCTCTATGCCGTTAAAGCAGTGAAAGGTTTCTAGAGGAGAAAAAGACGGATACCTCTTTCACGAACAACACCATCCTTTCTCTTCGGACGAGGAATCGGCAGTATACATTGAAACCTGACAATGGTTTTCGAGGGTGAGATTGAAAAAATAGTGAGAATTTTTACGTCAAAAACCCAAACTTCTCGAAACCGACTTTGATGATACTCACATCCAAAACAAAAATGGAAAATCACGACTCTTCCATTACGATCTAGGGTTCTGGTTGTGCAGGATTTCAAGGCCCAGTGCGCGAGTGCGCCTACCCGTAACATCAATGTTCAAGTGATCGCACACGGTGTGCTCTTGAAAACGGGGAAAGGACGGAAAGCAAGTATTCGATGTGAACGTACTCCTCCTGACATTCACGATCGTATTATATGACAGGAAGCAATCAGGTGCGAAATTTTCACGGAAAACGGAATATAGACACTGACCTTCCTGTTGTTTTTAATACTTTGGAGAGTTTAGGTCATCTGGATCGTATGTCCCGTTGTGAGATGTGGTAACGACTCCCATCTGGCGAACGGCTACTCACAGATATCTTTCGGCATTGTGGGTCTTTGTTCTGCAATTAGGCTCTTCGATAATGGCATCACGAAATTGTCTATTGTGGATCGCAAAACCCTCAGCCCTACGTAGCGGAGCTCTCGCGTCAATCCTGGGTTGAGGGTTGTGGTGGGTAAAGCACCTCTCTCAGCGTCACCATTCTGGGTTATTCTGACAATGGCGCTGCAAATAATGCGTCGTTTACGCTGCGATCTCTCCTCTGGCTTGACAGGCCACATGGTCTCGGGCGGTGGTGCAGCTGTGCCGGTCGTGGTCGCCGAATCGAATGGACATCTATAAGTACTTTGCGATTGAAGAGTGGAAGTGCATCCGTTGACTACCCAAGTCACTTCACTTTTCTTGACGCCCCTCCCTTCTTTCCCCTCCTCCTTATTCTCAGCGCATAATAATGGACAACGTATCGCAGGATACGGATTCTACCTACCAGCAACCTCTCCTGCCCAAGATCACGGAGGCCCCTAAGCCAAAAGACTACGAGGCCGCAGCGGCCTCTCTTATGGTGGCGTATGGATTCGGAGGACATACGCCTGCTCAGACGCCAAAGGGGACAGGAAGGAAGGGAAGGGCGAAGTCGACTGCGTGGCTTAAATGGCGTAAGTTCCAACTTTTTGCGTCACTCGATACTTTCTCAAACGCAGTGTATAGTAAAATGACTAACATGTGTATGTGAAATGTACAACGGTGCCCATATTATGACATTGGAGGGATACCCATGCGGCAGTCCCATTTTACTCGTCGAATATTGCCATTTGTACTTCGATGCAGCGCAGCCCTTCTCAATGTGCAGTTTTTCGATGTTCTTCTCTACCTCCCGATACGCCGTAGCTAGTCATTACTCTGAAATGCTCCTTCTGCTCGCTTCTGTTTCCTGTTTGCCTATTCTCTATGTCAATAAACGACGTAAAATATCTGTCGCATAGTGAAGGCCGACCGGCGCTTGTTTCCTGGGCGCCTCACGAAACTTTGGCTTACTGGATTTTCGCCCCCCTCAATGTCTTTGTCCGAGTGTCGTTGTATAGTTTCGAATTTGGCGGGAAAATACTTTTGCGGAGTGCGGCGACTTGGAATCAGGATCAAGAGTTCACGTTTCGGCGACACAATAAATATTCCCCCACAAGGTCACTTTGTTCACTACAACACTTCGTTCAAATTGACGACAATCAGCTCGCAGTTCTCAAATATATACAGACTAGGAGTCTTCGAGGAAGCCCATGTGACTGGTACAAATTTAGGTGAAGTGAACAAAACATTCTCAACTGAGCAAAGTGTCAATCACCTTTTTTTTGAACACCTAATACCGACTGCGTTGCTCTACAGTCGCGCCACGAGGGCATATACAACTGTAGCACTTGTAAAGCCCTGAGCCTCTGGACTCGTTGCATGACGCAGAATAGCATTTGGTGAGCAACGTCCAAACTCCATTGACGCTTCCGGATTCGAGTTTCTGCTGTGATTGCTCTGGAGTGTTCCCTTCCTTCATTCCCACTCCGAATTGGTAGATCTCCTCCGAATCTTCAAATAAATTACGCTCCTTTTTAACGTCACTGAAGAGCCCCTGCGCATTCAACGAGCGGCCAATGAGCAGTGCGAGCTGTCGGTCTGACGTGTCCAAGACGATCGCGAGTTGATCGACTGCGATCCTTCCGGTGAAAGCTCCCTTGTACGTGGAGCCGTCGCGCACCTGGTCGGAGAGCTGTGAGGACATTCGCACTTGAAAATCCTCTGCAATTTGGGAGAGAAGAGGGGAAACGATCTCGTCATTTGCATTCGGCAGAGACGACATTGGGGAGATGGAGATAATAATCTGACTGAGGCGCGCGCAGGTGCTCGAGATAAGGTGCTACCGTGTGCGTGCTCACTCGTTATAAGCTGCTGCACATCGTTCCGGCGATATCATAAGAAGAGAATCGTGCGGTGCAGAAGTCATCGGTGTGCGAAGGGCTGATTACGGTCATGTAAAATCGTGTGAGGGATCAAAGCAGGTTGCGGTGTGCATCTTCTTCTGCATTGATCCACTATTTTCGTTATAGATCTTAAGCACGATTCACTATAACGGCAAGTCAGTATATAATAAAAGAAGAAGGTGCGAGTGATAAGAGAGCTTACTTTTCTTTTGAAAGGTTTTTCGACAATTTCATTTTCAATACATATACTCTTGAGTTTGTGAGTATGCAGTCGGCTTCATTGTTGACCATGCAACGTTGATGCAACTTTGAAATCGAACGAGAAATGATTGATCCTTCAAAGGACTTTGATAAAGAGTCATTTGGGAAGCAGATACTGAATAGCAGAATGAACGTTGATTATACGAACTCTGTGTGTACTTTGTCGATGCACAGAGGCGTCGTCTCAGTTGAAAGCCTGAGATCAATCAATGTTTGGTCGCGATCCTCGATATCATTTTGATCATTGGGAAGAGATGTGAGGAATCTTTCTCTCTTGAGATTATGGAGGAATTTTCACTGGAGAGTATTGGTTACGTTCTTTCTGTGAAGTCGAGTATTTCTTCAATGTCAGAACAAACGAATGTCATTGGCTGCCGGAAGAGAACCCTTGCTGTAAAAAGCAGTGCAAACCTTATACGGAGAACTGTACAGCGTATGCTTGACAAAGCGCTTCTCACGACCAAGATCGCGTTTCGATCGCCTTTGGTTTCTGTCGCTGCCTTGCAACTTCAAAAGTCGTCCCTCTCTCCCGACTCCTCAAGACCAACCGACGACAGCGATGGCCCCCTCAAAGAAAAAGGCAGACAAGGGCTCTGAGTCCATCGCCTCCCGCCTCACGCTCGTCGTCAAGTCGGGCAAATACTCTCTCGGATACAAGTCTGCCCTCAAGCAGATGCGTCACGGCTCTGGTCAGTCCCTTTCTCTCGCCTACAGCGTCGGGGCTGGAGCGTAAATGCTGAGAAGGTTCCCAAATGCTAACGCCGTGATGTGTCTGTATAGCCAAACTCGTCCTCATCTCTGCCAACTGCCCACACCTTCGCAGATCGGAGTTGGAATACTATGCCATGTTGTCGAAGACACATGTGCACCACTTCCAAGGCACGAATGTGCAACTTGGAACTGCTGCTGGAAAGCTTTTCCGTGTCTGGTGAGCTTTTCTAGTACATAGTGTTTAAAGTACTCAACGCTGATTACTTATTTATTAGTGTCATGACAATCTCGGACCAGGGTGACAGTGATCTCCTCAGCCATACAGGTGCTGTCGTGGAGCATGAGGATGAGCCAAAAGAGAGCGGCAAGAAGAGCAAAAAGGAGAAGGCTTCCGCGTAAGACCTTTAGCTTCCGCACCCCTTCCTCGATACGCTTATTTTACATCACGCTCTATGTACTCTCATGCTCGACTATGAATCTTACTGTCGTATGAAACATGATCATGTACGCAATCGAGATCCCATGCGAATCCAGCAAATACAAGGAAGGCGCTTTGTTATTTTTTTTTTCCAGCGATTGCTCGGACGACGCTCAGCTTTTCGAATGTTCATCCCGAGACGAAGAAGAATTGGATACCTTGCAAGGCCGCGCTCAGGCTGGCATTGTCAAGATTTTTACACCTAACAACCGTGACTTCCTGGATCTCCTTGAGAGTATTAAGGAACGAAACGAAACCTTCAGTGGATATCTTGTCGCAGTCCCGGAGCGTGATGCTCTGTATTTTCGACATGTGTCGACCTGATGCCTTGCAATCGTCCTTTCCGTCCTCCGAGGAGAATATTTCCATCTGCACGCCCTCCAGGACAAGATGACGAAGCCCATTGAACTCGTGAGCTGGAAACGTCCAATGTTTTGGGAGGGATGAGAGAGAACCGTCCACTTGCAATTCAAAGGTAGAAATGTTGGGAAAACGTGATGTGTTTGGTAATTCGTAGAGCAATGCGTCCATAATATTGTCTCTGATTCCAGCTGGTTCGAAGGCCTGGACGTCGTGGTCGAAACCAATAAGCTGAATCTGCAAGGATTTAAGATTGGGGAAAAAGACCCAAGTCAAGAATTTGTCGATTGCGTCTGCTACTTCCGGAATGAAGGAGTTGTCAACTTCCCATTCTAAACGTAAGGTGGACACATTTTTTATGCTGAGCGGTTTGTCCTGCTCATCCACATGGAAGTCGCCATGCTTCCTCGGCATCATTATGCACAGTTCACGAACCGAGCTCAAATTCGATAGCAACCAAGATCTTCCAATCTCCTCTTCGGTATCCAGGTTGACCGTAAGCTTTGAGATTGCTTCGCAGAGTGAAGGTGGGAGGCTGTCTCCGCCCCCGTCCGTCACCACTTCGCAGATTTGAGGTCCCACCCAAGTGTTGTACATCTCTTCGATCCAGCGGATAGACCACTCAAAATCGAATTCACCCTCTTCATACACGAGAGCGAGCCTCGATAAACCAGGGAGATGTAAGCGACTGAGGTCGATATAGAATTCTTCGAGCCTCTCCATGGCCTCTTCCACCGTTTGATCCTCGTGTGGTGCATCCACCACAATGCTTATGCGGAGGATCAGGGTCTCCCAACGACTGGATGAGGAAGGTTGACGGAGAGTATAGACAGAAGCTGTCTCTTTGTCGGAACGCTCTGCGTTGATTTCTACGTGGAGACCTTGACTTTTGCCAAGCTCCAGGCACTCTTTTAAGAATGTAGGGTGCATTGCGCTGGAGACCCACGACCAGAGGCTTTGGGTGTTCCTCATCAGCGCGCGATGGCGTCTCGAAAGGTGCGACCATTTCAGTGCTTCATAAGGTTTGGATGTCTGAAGAGGAGATGGTTTAAAAGTAGCATGATAAAAATGTTTGGGTTCGGCGCAGTGCTTGACAATTTCTACGGTGATTTCATCTGGAAGGTTGTCGAGCATTTTTCTTGGTGGCCGAAGGAGGGAAGAAAAGCCTGAGAGAGGGGAAGAACGCCATTCGTCGGACACCGCCACTGAGTTCGTATAGCAACGAGTTGATAGCTGCATGTTACCACTCGGCTAAGACGCGTGGGATGCTTCCAAAATAAGCTGTAAGACAAGATTCTGGCACTACCGCAGAATACACAAAACATTAATGCATAGATAATGCAAGGTGAGGTATCAAGGAGTATTTTACATAGCTTCATCTCCTAAATAGAATTTTCACTAGGATTTGCGAGGTCGAAATTTTGAAGAAAGTTCATACCGGGAGTTGCCGGTGGCAATGCATTGCCGAAATGCCGGATGACTCAGCAAATCGATCGAAAGAGTTCTTACTCTCATAAAGTGCACAAGAGCGAAAAAAAATATTCTCAAGTCCTCTTTATTACAACATATCTCCGCTTTGAGTGAGTGTAGTGAGTCTATGCTACTTGGTGATTTTTTCTGCCGAGGGGGAGGAGAAAAGATGTTGTCGAAGGGGTTCTCACGCATTGCAGCCGGATTCGGAGCAAAAGGTACCGAGTGGTAACAAGACGCTACGCACCGTATAGCAACGTGCATCGGAAGCACCCGGGCGAACTTCGGCACAATCCGCCAGGTTCATATTTTGCAGCCGCTTTGCCGCTGTCCGCTGTCACCTTTCCTTCGTCCTTCCACCGTCACCGCCGTCCTCGCCAGGCATCCCCGCCGTCGTCGTCGCACACAGCGTCGAACGCATCTTCATCTACTTCCTGCACGTCGTCCTCGTCGTGCACTCTTAGATTTAGCGTTACCTACCCTTTCCTTCGTCTAATCAACAATGGCAGAGATTGCCCCAAAGTGGGATGCACGGTGCGTTCAACATATTTTCTCGGTATTGTATACGATGTTGAAGAGCTATGGTCGTCGCTACGTAGGTATACCAATCCTGCATCCCCCCATGACGCAGGCTACTACTCAAAA
>KQ086329.1:0-16853 GCA_001020605.1 Schizopora paradoxa
ACGGTGGAATACGCTGCTTTATATTCGTCAACGGTTCGCCTTTCGTCGAGGACTTCTCGTCGACGTCGACTCGTCGAAAAGGCAGACATCGCTCACTCGTCAACCTCGTGTTTCGACGTTTCCGCACCCCGTCATAATCACACACACGCGGCGAGAAGGGCGCAGCGGAGATCGTCTCTCGATGTCAAGGTAGACTCATCGAAAAGGTAGACGTTTTTCGTTCGTCAACCTCGTGCATTGAGGTTTCCGCACCCCAGCACAATCACACGCACGCGGCTGTCGATTTGCTCGTAGTGTCTGAGCGGCTTGTCACTGCCCTGCGCACCCTTGAAGTGAGGCCACACTTGGCCCGAAGGCACCGAGAAAAACCCCAGCACAATCACACGCACGCGGCTGTCGATTTGCTCGTAGTGTCTGAGCGGCTTGTCACTGCCCTGCGCACCCTAGATACGAAGGATTCGATCAGCATGCGTTGGACTGAAATTATCACGAAACGAACTTGCGAAGTTATCTATAATTTTGAACTTTGCATGGAGCTAGTAAGTGTCGCCGCCATTGGTTTCAACACTGGCGGCATTTCGAAGACGATGAAAGAGAAATACTCCGGCTCGCTCACATTGCGCTAGCTGGTTGGTAGCGGCGTATCGCTGGGTCTAGGGCTGTACCTGTTATCAATTTTGACGACCCTGCTATCTGTTAGGTTCCGACATGTTCGTTCAAAACCGCGCGCATCGCGACTACATGACCGAGCGCATATATGTATCGGTCACGGTGTGGGACTCGTCGATTTGACTCTTCTTTGAAACCCCCAGATGACGAATTCGTCGAACGTACTCAACTCCACCGCTAGCTTCAATGCTCGTAGACTTGAAGTCGAAGTTAGAGACAAGGAGAGGCCGTTCTTGCATTGCGCGATTCATATGCGGCAACGGCTCTCGAATTTGTCATTCGGTCCTGTACATTCTGCGGTGACATTCGTTTTTGAACGGGTCATTGCTTCTGGTATGCCTCGATTGTTTATAAATATCGGTTTGTTTAGTATTTACAAGGCCCAGATGCGAACATACCAGATGATAGTAAACATCATTAAATGCATGACTGCGAGTCAATGTCGACTTGGATCGATTATGTGAGATGCGCCATTTCCTACGTCTTAATGCATATTCTCACAACCCGGTGTACTGCAGAGCACAAACGTGAGCATCGCAATGCGTCTGAAATTGAAAAGCACTGATTTACATTGCTTGAAGGTTACATGAATTACTAGAATGATCAGGAGAGGTTGAATCGATATCCTACTTTCCACCAAATTGGGAACGACTTCTACCTAAGGCGCCGAGGCAACTCGCTTTGCAGCCCTTGGAAAGGCGTGCCTTGTGCGATTTGGAAATGCATCGGAGTAGCGCCGTTTACTCTATAATATTTCTCAGAATATGCGGACGTGAGTCGTCAAAACAGAACCGTAACCTGCTTTGAATGTCCTTTCGCCTGGACAACATCTTTGCCGGTTTCAAGAGTTTCGCCCCTCTGAAACTTGAGAATGAGTGGGTGAGTCGAGCCGAATAAGTCTTTAAAGCAAACCTTTTCAACCATCGGAACGATGATATTCGGAATGGTGCTCTCCTTATGTTCGGTCATTTGAGGCGCGGAGCCCAGATGAGGCGTGACTTGTACTTGATTGTGGTCCGCCCAGTCCAAATACACGATGAAAAGCAATACCAGAAGGCGAACAACGTCCAAGGTATCTGCTAAGTGAGAGAAAGTTTCAGAATTAGAAAAGCTGACGAATAAATGGACAGTAGACTTACGGCCGGAGATTCGAAAGCGACTCCACTCCACCACGACAAGAAACACGGAGGCAACGAGGAGACGAAACGAAGCCATGTGAAGCAGAGAAGAGTAGAGCGAAGATTCTATACGATGAGGCAAATTGAGGTGCGACAATCCGACAACTCCCCCGTCAAAACCACTGGCCTTTTATACCGTACCCGAGCTGCTTCTATGTGGTGAAAGAGGCTCGCGATAGAGACTGTAAGCGGCATGTTGTTTTGAAATGCGATTCAGCGATTGTGCCCATACACAAGTGCTAGTAGTGATGCACTAGTGATGCGCTGTATCGGCCGCATTCCGTCAATATGATCATAAACGTTGATGCTGGATCCGTGTGCACAACTACTTCCGCGATGGAATTCTCCCATTCTCCCATTCTCCCAACCACCCATTCTCTCCTCATCCGTGTCCATCGTCGAAATCGCTGGCAGCGGGGATCCACGGGGTAGCGCCCGGAAAGCATTCATCGATTTCCCGCTCGTCGTCGGCGATCTCACCATGCTCGCTTCGACTAAATAGAAATTGGTGTCGTAGTCCTCGTTGTGAAAGATGCCATGGAGGCTCGCGGCGTTTTGGCTGCGGCAGCGAAGCAAGGCTGCCGCCATGATAAAACCCAGTGTGAGAACATTTAGAAAGGGGAATTCACCGACACGGACTAAACCCGGCGTTCATGATAGTTTTAGTTCTGACAACTTTTCGGTTCCATTTCGAATATTCAGATCATCTCTGACGTATATATACATGTATGTGTAAGCTCTCGTCTGCCCACCGACGAATATTAATGGGACTGGGAGCTGATCGAGGAAGAACTCCTCGAGGTAGGGTACGGTACGGTTTATTCAACGTGGCACTCTCAGAGGAATTTAATCTTTAGCTGGGTATGGCTTGTTTCCAAGAATGCCTCTTCGTATGTACGCTTTGGCTATGAGATATTGTGATTCAATGAGTTCAATTGCCAGTGATTCAAAGGGAAACGTACATGGCTAGGTTCGTACACGCGATAAGCGCGAACTAGTTCGAGGTACTCTGGCTTGAAGAGTCACGGTAAGCTGTAGATCCAAAAGCGAGTCAAGAGCACTAACAATCCAGTCCGAGTGCATTTCCAAAATGATGGGATAATTGTCGTCATCCACCAGGCTGTATGCATGCAGGTACGCAAGAAAGACGAGTGGAAATAAACTCATGACGAATTCGGCGATCTCCATTGACTGAGAGAATAAGCGATCATGAAGCCATTCAAAAGCGTAATCATACCTTCAAGTTCGAGACCAGAATTTAGACGTCCGAGTCGCGATACGAGCAGTTCGCTCAAGCAAATCGAGGTACTACAAATCTGTCGCCGTTGAGGACATTTATACCCCGATCGCGGATTTACTAAGACTCTAATTTACTGAGACTCCGTTGCGAAAGAATGAATGAAAACATGAGTGCGTATGGAGTATATAGAGAATATATGCAGCATTAACATCATGTTACGGCGTTCCAACTTGAATTTCCACATGGCGATCCGATTTCGAACCAGCACAGCCATTGTCGTCGGCGATTGCCGCTTCATTCTCCTCATTCAAACTGATTTCTGGCTGTTCAAACGTTCAAACACAACGACCAAGAGAACCCATTCTAAATCATTTCATTATGAAGCCTCTTTCTGTTCTTTGTATCGTCTACGCGCACTGCGGTATAAGTATGCCTTAGCGGCCGTTCCTTGAACGGCGGATTCTCGTCCATGATGTGCGCTTCCGTATCTCTCTCGTGGCCTCTAATTGGGCTGGGAGCTTCTTCGCTTTTCTTCATATCGAGGCATCTGAAACGGAAAAAGAAGAACGCGAAGAAAATCATCATGGGACGCTTTAAAAGTCACCCACAGGCCGCCGCCGCTGCCGCCATCGACAACAATTCGAAATCAAGGTCGTCAGATAGCCTGGTATCACATCCTGCCACTGTATGTTGACATCTCTCGTGCTGATATCCGACGTATCGATGGTCTGACAATATCAAATTCCAGGAAGGACTTATAGAAGACGGGTCGAAAGGATCTCGGGACTCGGAGACGTCCATACGGTTAGAATGCCACAATCAAATTATAAACGAGGTAACGCCGCGGCGAATCACTTGATATGTTTTGCTTGACTGACTCGGAAACGTCCTTCATTTGCAGAAAGAGGCGCGCTTCGATCGTAGCATGAAGGAGGGGGAGGGTCGTCTCACTTCAATTTGCGACGGTGAATGGACTGTAAGCTTCGACGCCTTATCGCTGAAATGATAATGTTAACGGGAATTTGAAGTCTTTATCAAGTCTTCGAAACAATATCTTTGACCATATCGTTGCGTTTGCAAAGCTGCTCCCGAAGGACGAGTGGATCCCGCTCATGTACAGTGCGAAGAAGTTCCACCTAGAGTTTCTAGAGGATCTCTTTGCCGATTCGGGCATTTTGTTCCGCTACCTTCACGGGCCCACGGACTGTCACGGTGGCTTGGAAGGATCCGGTTGCGAGCTGTCGTCGAGTGAGATGGAGATATCTTGCTCTGACGCGTTTGATGCTCTGCGCCATTGGAGGCGTTCAGCCATATTTCAGCCCTTACGGAGCATGTTTTTCGTCGTCTCAGGCCGAGCTGAACATTTGAATCGGCAAACACTTGCTATTCTTGATTTCCTCGACTCTTTGCCACCTAACATCTCTCACTTTGCAGAAATGCATATTTACGTGGACGATGGCATGGAAGGAACCATCCTCGACGGATCTGGCATCGGTGAATTGCTCCAATCCGTCGCTCGAACACTTTGCACTTCGTTGATCTTGCATACCTCCGATCTCGAATTTTCCCTTGATTCTGATGCGAGGGAAATCGAAACCACAGGACTCAGGCTACGAGACTCGACGTCGTCTTTGCGCTCTTTATGCATATCCTCTTCCCTCCTCAGTCATTCATCCATACAGAATCTTCTTCTATCCTGGGCGCCTTCTCTAGAGCGTCTTGAGAACCTCGATTTATGCATCCGCGGAGCTGTCCCAGTGACTTGGCCGAGTTTTCTAAATCAACTCCAAATTCCGGCGCTTCGACATCATCACCTTGCGGCCGTAGACCGCACTTCGCTATCATACCTCCTCGTCTCTCACCCTCACCTCATAACCATTTCTCTGGGCAATATCGACGAAAACGACAGTGCTCGTGGGGCAACGACGACTGCACTTCTTCAACTCCCTTCCTTGAGACTGGTATCGGGACACGTTCGCGACGTCCATCATTTCTTCCGTATGGTCAGCGCATCGCCAGCAATGAATATCGACTTGGAACTACTACCGGCGGACGCTGCCACTGACGCTAATCATAGCTCAAAACCAATATTCGACTCGCAAGCTCATAACGCTTTCCTCGAGTTGCTTGCACGTCATGATCATAGTCCCGGTGCCCTACACATTGCGTTCCCAGACATCGACAACTTCAACGGGCCATTCTTCTCAGACAATTTTTCTACTCGTCCCGAACAGAAAATTCGCATTACGGAACTCCACGTATCGCTGCAGTGTCGTCCATCTTCGGTTCCTGTGCTTTTGGTGAGTCGCAACCCTGTTTTATTTTATTTTCTAGTATCACACTTACATTTCTTTAGGATCTGATTGCACATTGGATTTTGTTGTTTCCTTGCGTCGAACTCGTCTTGATCTCCACTGGCAGCGCTCACTTGGAGCTATCCGATTGCGACAAGCAGGAATTTAAGGAATCAATATCTCTTTCAAAACCCCGTATAACGATTCATTTCTAAACTCTGTTCTTATACGCTAGTTTTTCGTAAAAGATCACATGTACGATTCTCCTTCCGTGGGGCACCAGTGTAATTCAGAGGTTTAGCAAGTTTAGACTTTGCCATAGCACTTGCCGAATACGACGACGTCCCCTCCTTGAGCAGAACAACTCTTTAGAAACCGACTAGAACATCCTCGATCACCCCATCATTTCCATTGCAAGTTGTTTCATCCTCTTACAATCGATCCACCGGAGCTGAAGCGTCGCCCCGGCAGATAATGATGTTCTGAATAGCAACAGCCCCGCGCAGTGTATATTCAGGAAACAGGATCGGTAAGCAGCATCTCGACCGTTGACGGAAATCCGTCGATATTTAGAAGAACTCTTTCGTCTCCTTTTTGGTGGGGGAAAGGGGCAAGTCAAATGTAGGCATTACCTGTAATCTATGCAGCAAGGGAGCCGTGATGGGAGAAGGGCTGTCACACTCCGACTTGCTCGCGATCCACGTGCATAGACGCGCGAGGTTTACTGATAAGTGCGCTCTGCGTGTTGTGTGTGTGTTTTTTGTTGTGTACGAGCAGAAGCAGGGCGGGTGATGATGTTAGCGTAAAGCTTGTTAAGGGGTATATACTCGACGAAACGGCAGAACCTTTGTGATACGGAGGATGTTCGTTGGCGCGGAGGCGTTGTCACTGTGCGCGGATCTGCATCCTCTCGCCGATCCTGTTTGGTGAGGGCTGCGTTATCGATTCAATGTCCGTGATTTTCGTCCGTTTCTTATTCTCGTCCGAGATGGAAGTGTCGCAGTCACTCCGATGGAATGTCCGCCGAAATCGAGCCTCTTACGCCGACTCGGATGTGGATGCCACATCCACGTCGCATATCCTTTCTCGCCTTATACCACACATCTCTCCCGAAAAAAATCGTGATAGAACGGGAGCGGATGAGCGTTTAATATAGTTTTCGCTTTTCGAGTTCGCAGGCGAAGTTTAAAGACCTGGGTTACAACAGTTCATATCTGCATTTGAAGTTCGCCGACTCACCGCGGTATTAGCATATACTTCCTTCCTCTCGGTCATCTGCTAACCTTACGTTGACGAATATCAACGAGCTGTTTGTGACCTGCTGGGCTTGCGAATCTATAGTAATAGTAACGGGATACGTGCGATGCCGCCTCCACGCATCACATCACCCATGTCCTTTATTCGCCAATCGTCCACAAAGGAGCCCGAGCTAATGCTCCTTTCCTCATCGCCTTCGTCAACGTACCACATCAAACCCAGACGACCTTCAATTCATGATCCCTACGGCGTCGAAATTGATCATGTCATCGATGGAGAGTTGGGAGTCCAATGGAGATGGCCAGCCGAAGAGGAAACTCGTCTTAAGGTAGCGGGTGTTTCCGAATGCGAATGGTCTGTAGTGAAGAACAGCCTAATTGGTGATTCAGCCAGACCGGCACGCCGTTGGATTGACTAATCGCTTTGAATCGTCGACTTGATGGCTCGAGATTGAGCGGTTTGAGCAAAGGATTTACCCAGTGGGTCTTTGGGGAAGTACGGCGCCTGAAGGAGACGCAAACGCCCCTGCTTCATCCCTCATGCGACCTTTCCAAAAAAATGGACAGTTTTGCTATGATAAATTTCAAAAGGCTTCGAAAACGCCGCTACCAGGGAGGGGGCGAAGCACCTATCTGCATTGATCGACGATGAATCGGGAGTCTCTGAAACTCCGACGTGTAGTCGTCCTGATCATGGAGGACATCGCCTTGAGAATTGGTTTGGCCCACCGAATGTATCGGCACGACTACGTTTCTTCGTCATATTAAATTCGGAGATGTTGCTATCAAGCACGTACGTGTATTAGTAGAGGTCTGACCTCAGAAATCAGCCCCGATTATGCTTCCCGATTCTCGAGCGAGTGAGAGGGTAATCGGGTGCTCCACTCCACGAGAATCGACCCTCTGATTATCACCTCTACCAATTATCGATTATGGCCGATTTCGTGCGTGTCGATTCGTGCGTGTCGATTCTTGGCGAGGCACCAAGGAGGTACGCCCAGAATCGGCGCTCTAGAAAGCGATAATCGTGGTGGTCAGACTCGCGAGAATGGGCACCATAATCGGCGCAAGGCCGCTTGGTCAGACCTCTACTATTCGTAAAATCTTTTGAGATTAAACGTCGAACGTAGCAGCAAACGGACATTTACGCACAATAAAATTGGACTTGGTGAGAGGGTGAAAGGGTTTTGATGATCGATCAGCTAAGAGTCAGGATTAGTCAATGAACCTTCGTTGAATTTCTATGTCCGTGCCTTCGACGCAGAGAGAACATTAAAGTGAAGACACGAACTAGAAAGATATGAGTTACAGGAGGAGCATCAGACGTACGCGGCTCATTTGACGCGAGATGGTATGTATCGCATGGATTGAATGTCTTCCTTAAAGGTTAATAAACAGTGATATACTCGCTGAGGACGCATCTGACATGCCTGAATACGGCCCTCCAAGGTTCTCTGGTTTGAGAAGCGCTCGCCTCAATACTGCTTTTTCTGTCTCCTTTGTTTGCTTGAAGGTCGTTACCAATTGCAAGAGTTTTTGAACTCATCAGGAAAAAGGGAGGAATCTATGAAGACGTACATAGACTTCATAGACGTACATAGAGGCCGTAGCGCCATAGCTACCCCTTCGATTTATAGACCCCCATAGCGTGAGCGGTCTGATATGGCGTGCCATGGCGCGTTGTATAGAGCCACGTACTTACGACCCTTGCGTACATAGTCTACAGAATTTTGACTAGTCAGACTACGGCTGAATATGAGAGCTATACAGGCTACATGCACAACGTAAGAAACTCACCATTTCAAAATGTCACTTTCCATCGATGCGGATTCAGAAGCACGAGATATAAGTGATAAAAACACTTTATTCGATTTTGGTATTCTAGATACAACATCGAGATATACGAGCGAGCGATGATGACCGGAAGAAACTGGAATAATGGTATACCTCGAAGAGTCGTCAGTGCTTCAGCACCATCTGACGCGACCACTAAGATGAATGTGCTGGCGATTCGGGAACGGGGTCGTGAATGGACATAAGCGACGCGAGAGTTGAGACGTTGGAAAGGCTGAATGAAAAGAAGAACGTTATTGACGATGAAACTGTCGAGATCTCCTCAACGCACCTTCATCATGATGAGCCTCGCAGGAGGACTGCCATTTACTGCTCTATATCTGAGCACCTTCGGCTCTCCAAAGGGCGTTAGCAGTGCGAACGTAACGAAACTGCTCAAGGAGTGTTCATCGGCACAGAATGATGATTATTGAAGCGATATAGCACCTATAGCCCCTACATGATTCTGAACGTTCCCACCTCTTCGCTGAGTTCACGTTGGGAGTGCGTGGATGAAGAGGATGGAAGAAGAAGGATAGAAAGAGTCGAACGACGGAAAAAATCAGCTAGTTGTCTGCCAACCGTGCGAAGAGTAATCACGTGTGGTTTAGGGCAGGCCTTGGAGAACTTGGAGATTTCGTCGCGTCTCCGCTTGCGTGTCGGTGTCCACCCCTCGGACACTTGAGTTGCCGTGGATTCTGGGTATCGTACCCAGGGGCAATGTGAAGTATGCAATCCCAGTTGATTGAAGGGATGTACTCATATTGTGTGTTTTCATCTCGTTCTCGAATTTGTTTTTCATTCTAGAATGAAGGAGGTTGGTACATAGTTCGTTGGAGTCTTGTCGTAGCCAACTCCTCGATGTGTAGGTTCTTATATATCTAGTGCTCGCCGTAGACATATTTGTGCCTATGACTGAAAATGAGAGCTACGAAGTCTATAATATCGTAGACTGATCACCTCGCTGTATCCATGAAATTCGTCAACTAGCGCAACGTTTTGGAAGGCGAATCGAATCCCGTTAGATTTGCTTCAAATGATACATGTCGTAAGATAACGCTTCAAAGTGAAATCGAAATAGAAGAATACTCGACCTGTACCGCCAGCATGAGAATGCGCCACGACTGCGAGAGAAAAAGACGGAGAATGAGATGAGGGCGAGGGAACATGGCGAATGAATGATAGATTTCCTTATAGTGCCGTAGGAGCGAAGAAAGTTTCGCAAGCAGCGAAGAAGGTTGACGTCATTGTGGAAATTCGGATTTACAAGCCGCTGTTTTGCTCTTCATATACAAGCTCTTGAGACGAATTTGAAGCCTTGATATATGAAAACTTGCATGAAGCGCTGTAAAACGTACCAACGTCGGGAGACGTAAGGGGGCTGCGCGAAGACGATTCAGAGACTCGGATGAGCTCTGTGATACTATCGTGAGGATGCCGCGTCACGAAACCCAAATCACGTGTAGTTTAGGGCAGGCTTTGACGGACTTGTGATTTTGCCTCGTCTACATAGTACGTCGAGGATTCACCTTCGCAAGTCAGTACAGTCACGAATGGGCGACTGGCTCGGAGTTTTCAGAGAGAAAGGTATGTTATCATATGGTCGTGAAATCGACAGGTAGCTTTACATTTTTGCGACGACGCGTCCGCCCAAGTACTGTACATAAACTCAATGATCGAAGAATAATAAGAGGGAAAAGACGTGAATGGGAATGTTGGTGATCAAATGATCTATAATGGCACGGTAAGTTCACCAGGATCAATCGTGGAAAAACTATCAGAAAGAGAGAGAGATCGTTGTCTCTGGCAAGACGTTGGAAAAGGCCTCTACGTAGCTCTTTCGAAGCTCGCGTGTAAGTACCTCCTCGCCGACGAAAAATTTTAAAAACTTGATACTTGCGAATTGGGTAGTCCAAGAGAGACATTTTTCCTTAAAGAATAAAAGATTCAGTCAGACGTCGAAGTGAAGAGAAAATTGAAACGCACCAGAAGTTCGATGCTCTCTGCTTGAGATTGTCCAAAAATATTGATCTCCAGCCTATTGACGGAGAGGAGATTTTCAGGTCGCGACAGTGGATCGCTTGTGTTCAGAATAGTGAGGAAAGATTTGTCGATGAACGTGCGAGGCTTCGAAAAGTCGAAGTGCAGCATGAGATACGCATCTTCCGGAAGAAGCAGATCCGCCAGACGATGAAGAGCAAGAAGACATGCATCGCCGTCGATCGCAGTGCCCAGAGTTTCCGAACTGCTATCATCACGAAAATCCAAGTTGACGAATGGCAGTGCGTTTGAAGGGCGGAGTAAGTGAAGGAAGTGAGCGATCTGAACCTCGGTCCCTTCGATGTTGTAGAGGTCTGGAAGTGCCAAGACACCGACTGGTGGGGGGTTTCCTTCTGTAACTGACAAACCGTCCAGTGAAATAGAGCGCAACCATGGATGCCGAAGCAGAAACGCATAAAGGATTCCGAGGTCCACTCCAACAAGGCGCAGGTTTCGAAGGCATCGCAACGTTACGTGGGGAAGGATGCCGGCCCACCCGGAAGCTGTCATCCCGACACTTGAGACGTCGAGGTGAGAGAGGGAATGGCCAGACGCCAACGTCTGAACAAACCAAGGCATTAAAGTGGGGGAGAAGACGGTAGGGGAGTACACAGAAAGGCGGTCGAGGCCATGAAAGTAATGTTCTTCTCGTCCCGGTTCTATTGCGGCCTCTGCTGGCGTGGAGTCGACGCGTCCGGGTTCGCATAGATACGACGAGTTGATCCAAAACTCGTCGCAGCCCGTCCGATATAGGAGCTTCAGCACCTGAGACAGCGCAGATAGCTCAACTCCGCAATCGTAATCGGTTAGGTGTATCTGGACGACGCAAAAGTGGGGTTCTCCAGCGGGTAACGTAGCAAAGAAAGTGGCCACGTGCGATAATTGCACATTCCTGATCCAGTCCTCCTTCGAAAGCTTGAACTTGACAACTTTGACATTCGCGAAGTACTGAGATAGCCTCCAATGCGACAAAGCCTTGAATGCGTCAAAGCCGCTGACTTCCAGAGTAGATCGAACGGTAGTAAGTCCGGGCTCGGGAGAGTGCAAGAATCCAACGCTGCGAAGGAGTGGACCTGATAGCATATTGTGCCAGAGTTTGTTGCTGTACATGAGAGGCGGCCACTCCGACGCCGGCCTCGTCTGAAACACTTTTCCGATCAAGTGAAGGATGTCGTACGGGAGATCGAAAAAGGACTGAAGCGGCGATGAGCAATGCGGACAAAAACCGATGACAATAACTCACCAAGGGTTGGACAGGTGGAATATATGATTCGACGCATGTGCCGTCGCCAGAGGGCTCGCAGTCAACTTCGATGAGATCTTCAATGTTTCCGACCTTCAGTGAAGCAGATTAAATGACTGATCTTAGTTGATAAATCAAAAACACTCACGCGTAGTTTGTCAGAGAAAATCGAGCCGATTTCTTCTGCAGGGGATATAGCTCGCTTCTTGTTCGATGTGGGTGTATTGATATCGTCCAGAAACGCCTCCGTGTGAGTGCGAATAAGAGGAGATTCCTGGATTGATTGGGATGGACTCGTCAGTGTTGCTGCGCGAGGGTCTGAGGAGGGAACGACATACCGACTCGGATGCACTCAAAATGTTCTGAGAAAAAAAATGTGGGATTGAATCATCACATAATATCCCGCCAACAGATGATGAAGACGTTGATAGGCTGAAGAGACCGCGCGCAACGCGATCAAGGTATCCGGCCAGAGTACGAATGAGCGCGCAGAAGCGGACGAACCCGAGAGACTGCGATGGACGCATGAGAATTACCAATATGTATAAATGCAAAGGTTAGAGAACTCACTCGATACAAGTCCTCTATTGCCCTTGCCTCGTCTGGATTAAGCATGGAAGTTATGATGTTTCCCATAGCGGACAGTATGACGAGAATGCAACGGCGGTCAAGCGGTTATGATGAGCGTACGAGCGTTGTTGGGTGCTCAGTACTTGGTACAGGCAGATTGTTATATATCAAGGCCCATGAGATTCTCCGATATTCCAATGGCACCATTGTAGCGATTCTGAGGTAGATGTACGATTCTGAGGACTGACGGGCGATTCTGAGGATTTACAATGGCGATGGAGAAAGCAATGGGGAGAATGGGAGCCCATTTCGGTGGTAATAATGGACCCTGCATTCTTACGTACTATCGATATTGCCCCATCAATCAACGCACACAATGAGCGATTCTCCCAATGGGATCGGAGACACGTCTTTCTTCAGATACAACCATCTGCTCTACCGTTCCGATTTCTCAACTTGAACCTAGTCACCAAAACATATAAATGGATGAAGCGCGACAGGTCTGTGCAACCCCCTTCCTCGAACTTCATCTCAGGCTCAAGTTCAACAATGCCAAAGGCCGACAAGCGTGTCGTTCAAAAGCACTTTCCCCCCTTAACGAACCGTTCCATTTTTCGAAAGGAGCCGTTGTCCAATTACTCGAATCTGACCTCGCGAACAGAGTTCTCTCTTACAAATTCTCAGCCGTCCGGTTCATCTGCCGCGCCAGGGGCTACTACAACATCTTCCGCAAGCATCATGATCCCTAAACCAAACGGTGAAGTTAGCAGAATCAGCCGAGGAGGATACAACTTGGAGGTTGCGTTGGGATGGAGTAAGAATGATTATTCAAGGGTACAGGTATTATATTTTCTTTGACTTTCGTTCGATTAAATGCTAAGAATACTTTTTACAGAAGGGTATACGAGAAATCGCAAAAAATCATTTAGACATGACCGCCATCCTAAGTGAACAAGATAGGTCGAAGTTGAAACACGTCTGTCATCTGGTTCGTATATTTATGCGTGCCCTGCGCTTTCTTCACGTTGATCCTCGTGTACTTGATGCTAGGCAAAGCAACAGTTTCCAGAACTCAACGTTTATATAAACGATTGGGCGACGGAGGATTTTTTATCCATCATGTTGAAGAATAGCGCCGATCGTTTCAAAAAGCTCACGAACGTCAAGTCTTCAAAAGCGGAATTTGGACGAAAAAAGTCAAAGAAATCGAAGGAAGACTCGGATGGCGAGGTGTGTTTACTACTGTATTTTTTGCGAGAAGCGTTAATGCTTTTACCGCAGGAGTCTATTAAGGAGAGCGAAGAAGAGTGACGCCGATTCGGAAGCATTTTCTTTTTGTAACGGAAGCTCTACATTGGGAGCGTCCGATTTATATCCTGCATCGCCCCCTTTTCTCGCATACGTGTGCATTCTGGTGATGTGTTCACGGCAAAAATATCTATTATTAAGTTTGTGGTTATTGGTTTATCGTACGCAGTTGTACAGAATCGAGCTTCGTATCGCAAAGATTAAAGCAGCTCTGGGGGGGTAAACGTCCTGAGGCCTGAGTTGAGATACGACTGAAGGTGACATATGTATACTCGCAAGGTAAAACAGTAGCGATTTCTCATAGATCTCATACGCCAAAGGCCTGATTTGCTCTCGCAGTAACCCGCTCATTTGAGCAGCTACAAAACACTACTATTAATTTATATTAATTCACAAACGCGTTCATAATACGAAAAATGTCCTCAATGCGAGATGTATGCTTGTACTCCACGAAAATGAAGCACAAGACTAAAAGAGCGAAAAAGACGAAAAGTTGCAGTGACACCACAACGAGGACGACGACTTCGCACAAGGAGAAGGACCGAGTCTTGACCTTCTCCGAAGACAGACTCACAATATCGCCGTCCGGCAGTGGTGATTCGGCCCTTTTCCGCTCCTTCCAGACGATAATTTCGGGAGAACTCGAATCGGAACTGCCGGTCACAATGACGCAGCCATCGTCACGATCCAAAGACTGAAAAAAATTCAAGCGAGTGAATAGGAGAACAGGAAGAAGAAACGAAACTTGGACTGACTGATACCGACTGAATAAGTGAAGAACCTTTGAAAGGATGAGGACATATCAAGGGCAAAGAACAAGAGAGAACTCACCATTCCCATGGCTTAGAGATTGAACAAACTGGCCTGACCGACGATCGAATAACCGGGCAAACCCACTATCCCCCCCAGAAACCAACCAAGATCCCCGCCGAGACGAAGTCACCTGAAGAGGAAAATTCGATTTAATGGTGTGTGGAAACGTCTTGATCTTCTCCACATCTGGCAACCTATACAGGTCAACACCGTCCACGAGATTCGAAACAAATATGTTTGTATCTTCGAATTTGCAAAGATCTAGACAACCACTATGAAATACATCAATAAACAGATTTTCGAAAGATCGAAGAAATGATACGACCTACATGCGACTGTCAATAGTTTTTGTCCACTTCAAGCCCCAAGGCTCAATAGCGAAGCAAGAGCTTTCGAAACATCAAAATCACAGCGAGTTAAATAAAAAAAACTGCATCTTACATTTCCCCTGACTCCAGATATCCAACCAAAATAGAACATCCACCTTCTGCGAACGAAACAGACCGTGCTGTTGATGTCGACAAAGGAACGTTCTCAACCATCGGGGACAGAATTCCTGTCAGGAACACGTTTTACTATAATTTACGTCGAGGCTGAAAGAAAGTAACGCACCCGCATTGGATATCTTCCATACTTGCGGATGACCGCCTCCCACGCTTGCGAGACGGCAATGTATGGCGTCGAAGCTCAAGTCCTCTATGGGACCGTTGTGAGCACCAGAGGTGACAGAGACGAACTCGAATTTCTCCTGTTACGAGTTAAGTTATGGAAGAAGTATGGAAGAGATGAAGGCATATGTTAGAAGTCTTACGCCGATAGAGGTGGAGGGAGCCGTCGGCGCAACCAAAAACGAAACAGGAGTCGTTCGAGTCCCGAAGGCGGATCCATATGACGGCGCTGACGGCGCCGTTGAATGGGCAGTTGATAGATTGTATTTGCTCGCCTGTCGTAAGATTCCAGACGATGATTGAGGCTGCATCGTCTGAAACGAGGTCATGGAGATGCGGATACGACGAGAGTCGCTGAAAAACGTACCACCGCTCACAAGGGTGCGACCATCGGGGCTTATTGCAAGACACTCGACGCCCGCCGAGTGACCCGCGAGCGTGAATTCCTTCGTCACCTAGAGCAGAAGAATCACGTTAGATTAGACTTTGGGTTTCAAGGCGGAGGTCCCTCACCAGTTCCTTGTCCTGTCGTGCATCCAAGATTCAGTTCAGCGAACTTCCACCAAATCATGATGGACTACATACAGGCGAGACAGACATCGGTCATGAAATTGAGATGTGTTGGTTATGGAGGCGAGGGGGGTGAGGCACTGTCATTTAATAAGTTTCGACGGTGCTCATGGAACGAGAGAGCAAGAGAAAACGTGCAGAGCGTTTGTCAATGAACGATTCATCGGCAATGAGCCGATTGTCAGAGTTCTCCCACGCCGCCCAATCAAGCCCAAGGCAAAACCGTGATGAATGGCCATTGATCGAGCAATGCGACAATCAGCATTGTGATTCTTTCTCTCCGCCCATTCTCAGCGTCAGGACTCGAAAGACTCTTTGACTCAATGTGCGTGCATAAATTGGACTTCAGCTCGCCGCTCGACGGCAAAAATCGACGCGATGGATCGCGACTCTTACAGAGGCGCCAGCGGACAAGTCGTCAGCGACGACAGCTCGGACTCGGACTCGCACAGCTCGAGCGACTCAGCTTCACTTGAAGGCTCAACTCGGGATCGTAGGAGAGCGAATGTAAGCGAATGTTTGAAAATGCATTGATTTCTGCGTTGACTTCGAGCAGTTCTTTCGGCAGCTTCACGAAGTAGGGCAGCGGGGCACCACTTGTGATGAGTTGAGCAACCCAGATGCTGGTGCTGATTCCAATGCCAGTTCGAGTATTGGACCGCAACGTAATCGGCGGCGCGAGAATGTAAGCAGCTCTATCTCAGACCCGTCCACCGATACATGCTGAAGTTGATTAAGTTCATCCGTCGTTATCGTGAGGTGAATATTACCCCTCTCATAGAGAAACACAAACAATCGCTCTATGATCCCACGTCGATACTGTATCCCGGATCTCATCGTCCCTTACCGCGACCAGAGGGGAGTCATTCTGGATTTGCCCAGGTGAAAGAAGGAAATCCGAGCTCATCCCAAATTTTACCCTCGTAAGCTATTGCGTTCATAAGTGAGCGGTCTATCGTTGACGCACGGTTTCGCTCGCCGAATTGGCTAGAAACGCGCCAAGCGTGGGCGGTTCATCCCAGGCGCCTGGAAGCCACCGAACTGCCAGCCATTCCAGCGAAGACAAGTCACCGCAAGTCTTCTCAAGTAACTCGTAAGTGAGAGGCGAAGTCGAGACTGCGCGGACTGACCGAGTCGAATTCTCTCTAGGCGTGATTCGGGGGAAAATGAC
>KQ086330.1:0-16741 GCA_001020605.1 Schizopora paradoxa
AACCTCCTTCTGGCGAGCTCTCTGGCCTCGCCGAGGGTCAGACTCACTCCACTCGTCTTCTCGAGAGCGCGGGAGGTGAACACCTTACCACTCGTCTTCACGGGGAAGGTAATCTTGGCGCTCGACACGAGTTATCGTCCACCAATGCACCTCCCTCTCATCAGACATCCTCATTCTCCTCGACCAGCGCCACGGAGAGGACATCGCATATCACTTCCCGAGACGAAATCATCACTCTTCCTATCACCTTTACGTCTTCCGGCGATCAGTTGAAGACAGCGATCAACGGCCTTCGCGAAGCGCTCTTGGTCATCAACGAACGAAGCGGAACGGCACATACGCTCGACGATCTTCTGAGAACCATTGGTGCTCTTGGCAATGACGCGAGTTCCTCGCAGAGGGTTGTCAAAAACCACAAGCAAGATTTCAGCTCGACAGCAGGAACTTCTGCTTCCGCTGGCGGGAAAGGCCTTAGTTTGGTTCGTTTACATCTTTCTACTATACCACGACCGTGCTGACCTGCTGCTCATAGCCGAAGCGTTCTCGTGATGACGCATTCCCGGAAGATCGTCAACGTGGACTGCGACACCCCAGTGAGCGCTCTTCTGATCTCCTATGGGATTCGCGAAGTACCAGGACGGTAGGTTACGTACATATATTTCGTGGAGGATTGATCACTCAAAGCAACTCTTTTCAAAGGATCGAGAAGGCACGGCCACATTCAATGAACAAGTATCCGAGGGAAAGGGCAAAAAGAAGGCAGAGTCGGCGCCGACGCTCACGGATGAGCAGGCATCGACGCCTATGGCTCTGGATATACGTCACGCCGACCAAAAGGCTCACAATACTGCATTGGATGCCTACAAGCTTGAAGGAGCACCACAGATGCCTTATGATCCTGCTTTCACTGCGCCTGCCCGCACTCGCGATTCGTCATCACACAACCAGGCGCCGGCGCCTTACGGCGTTAAAGATAGCCGTGACAACTCTCTCGGTTTCGACTCAACGGCTTTGTGTACCACCGCTACCGCCCACCAGTTAGCAGGGACACAGCAGGGCAATCCCACTTACGCGAGGCCTACCGCTTCGGTCCTTCAGCGAGAAATCGATAGCGTCGCCCAGGTGCAGGTGCCTTCAATCCCAGCAGCCTCTCGTTTCGACAGGTCTCTACATGGCGCATCGACTCCAGGTACACTCCTGCCAACAACAGATGCACACCTCTCCGTCCGCGCTGTTCGTGCGCCTGGGGAAGGAGATGCTGCGTCCGAATACGTGACGTCTGTCGATCTTGGCCATTCTCGAGGAACCCAGATCGCTAGCAGCGCAGACGTTTCGAGTGCTGCGCAGAATACGTCTCGTTTACGCTATAATGAGGTGGATAACTCCTGCCGTCAGCCTGCTCGCTCAGCTTCGATCTCAGCTCCCAAAGTCAACCCTCCGAACATGGGCCAGTCGTCAGGAAACTCGCTAGGAAGCGTTCAGCAAACTGCACCCTATCACGCAAGCTCGTCTCCATCTCCATCCCGATCCGCGATTGAAAAGTCGTCACTTGTCCCCCGCGATCTAACCGAGCAAAAGGAGACAGTCCAAGGGTCACCGACTCAATTGCCTGGGGCATTCCCGACACATTTAGATCCCGAACTGCGAGCTGGACTTGAGCAAGCTATCAAAACGATCTCAACGCTGACTTCGTGGGGACAAGCTCGTCCACAGGCGCTTACTGGTCTTTCTCATCCCGAGATGGCTCAAGTTGGGGGTGGTTTATTTGCTGGTGCTGTCCTGTCATCCCGTGCGATACGTAACGGGGAGGGATCGTCTACGGCTGGAATGTCGCACCCGGACGCACGCTATTCGTTAGATACGTCGCGGCCAAGTGCACCTGTCGCGATCCAGACAAACGAAGCATTCGGACCAGCAACGAGAGCGCCATCATCTGAGATCGCGGGTCCACCCGAGGAAGTCGAACATGGTGTCGATACGTTGTCGACGCTTCCGGAGCAAGAGCCTCGCATCGACAAGCAAAGTACGCAGCCGGATTCGCTTCGACGCGAGATGACGCAGCAAGACAACATACCCGCTGTTGGCATGTCCGCGGGGAGTTCACCCTCGAGTTCGCGCCCTGATACCGATCATCAGAGAAAAACCTCGGATGCAGCCAGAGTGTATCCGCCGTCGCCGCCATGGCGAAGGAAGACTTCGGCCGTTTCTTCTGCAGTACGCGTGCACGTGAGTGTCGAAATGCCTATTTTCGTTCTGTCTCCTAATTGCCTTCTCAGCCATTCGTGCGGCTACCTTGTGAACTTCGTCAAATTGTTTTCGAGTTTCTGGTCGGTTTGGGCCGAGCCCAGATGCTTTCTCTTAAGCTCGTCCACTCGGTGTTCTATTATGAGGTGACCTGCGCGGAATTCAGGGAAAACAAGATATCCGGAGCATGGGACTCGTCTTACATACTACGCCAAGATAATCTACCAGAGAAGAAACGCACAATTAATCCCAAGATATTCAAGTTCAAAACCTACGACAGCTTCCAGTTTCTTAGGACGTGGAGGAACTGCAAATTCTTCAAGCACGTGGATGAGATGGAGTTCAAATTGCCATACCCGACTAATTTAGGTGCGGGCGAGCTCAGGACCCATCGCTCCGAAGCTCTGAACGACATTCGAGCATTCTTTGCGTCTTTACCTCCGTATGAGAATGAGGCGTATGTCTCTAGCATTCTCATTGATGTCGGGCATGTCGTGCGGGAAGATGAGATCGACCTCCTTGATCTGTACAGAATGCTCGAATGCATTCACAAGACCGGATGCACGAAATTAGTGCTGCGCGGTACTGAAGGATGGAGGCCGAAAGGACGCGCGTTCTATCCCGACGCAATCACTCCCAGCCTGGCACTCGAATCACCCCCATTGAAAACACTCTTCGTTGCTGGATCGATTTTCTTCTCGGAAGAAGTTTCGCCCTGTCTCTATCGATTCTGTTCGAAAAACTTGGAGATCGAGAATCTTGAATTGGAGTATTCGCTATTGCCCCCTGACGACATGTCGAACCTATTGTCGCTCTTCAGAACTTCGGCTTTAAAGAGTTTGGTCGTTCATGACCTTCGGGCGTCCGATCTTTGGGCTATCTTCAAGGGAAACCCTTCGCTGGAAATGTTGGAGGTTCAGAGTATCGTTGACCCGTCCCCGGCAGATCAAGCAAAACCTGCGTACCTAAGCAAACCTATTTCCCTATCCAAACTGCGGTGCATATATTCCACCAATCGAGCACTTGCAAGATTACTCCCGTTGTTGATTATCCCGAGGCAACATCGTCCGGCCTTATTAAGACTTCATGTCAATCTGGATAGAGATGACTCGAGGAAGGTCTTCGACACTGAGGCGGGAACTTCCGTGTTCCAACTCTTGTCTACGTATACGCAGGGTGTCAATGACCTCGTCTACGATCTCGCACCATTTTCACATTGCACAAGTCCGAGTATCCCTTCACCGCCGCCCAACTTCGTCGTCAGGACCCTTCAAGTCTATTGTAACTTGGTCGCCAGATCCTGCTTTGACGACCTTCATGTGAGTAACTTACCTCTATCATTCCGATCAATACTGAGTTTTTGTAGGGGCCCATGATACAGTGGATAAATTCATTCCACAGACTCCGGAAATTCGTGCTGTATCTGCCATCGGAGTTTTATGATGAGGGCTCGTGTGCTGAAGTATGTTACAACATTCTGAGGCCAAATTTACCAGGAATCAATGTCGAAGTCGAAGCTCTTTTTTTCTGCGGTAATTTGTAACCTTTTTGTACCTTCTCGACATCGTACTTTCGTTCTCTGTTCAGTCTAGGTTTTGTTCGTAGATTTCGTCTCGTATCACATCCAAGAAGGGGATCGTGGAAGTCTTAACTTCTTTAGAGATATAACATACGTTTGCTGTACCGTACAACACTCATAATTTAGCGACAAAGATTCCCTCTCTGCCATATGAACTGATCACGCACCTTGCAATAGCGCAGTGTGACTTCGCCTACGCGCTTCAGTCAGTCAGTCAGTGGCACGCAGTATCAGCGATTGAATCACGCGTGGACATGCGCCGGACATGTGCCGTCCTCCTTAGATGCACGCGTCTCGAGGCTTCTACTTTCACGCTCGATCATCAGGACTCTAAGAACTAGGACGCTTTCCTTCCGCCCCAACCTTCCACCCCAAACAGAACGCCAGTGACCTGGGCATTCAAGTTCGCCCTCTTCCACAGGTCGATGTGAACTCCGAGTCGGATTCTGGCAGGTCTTCTACTCCGGTATGTCGCTTCCACAGCTAGGATTCATGTTTCTCTCGTTACCTTATTGCTTTAGAAACTCGACGTTGAGACAAAACACCACACAAAAAACGACAACGTTAGTGAATTCATGTACCTGCTGCATGGCCCCGACCCAACTTTTGACCGCCCAACACAAGAAGAACGCGCTCGATATGGATCAAAAGGTTGTATTTGTACTCTTCCGGTATCTCTACCTCAATTGATATTTTCTCGAATCAGATAGGAGATGCTGACATTCAAGCGTTCAACGAGAGGCATATTTTGCGCATGTCAGGGAACAGCGCCGAAAGTTCAAAATTAGAATTACCTCTAGAGGAAGATCTGGTGGGCATTTTCTCGACTTTTTAATCGAAAATTTGAAGCTCATTTATCGTTCTTATAGGCAAGGGACGCCCATATCGAGGACTTCAACAAAAAACTTCTTCTTGATGATGACGAGCTTGACGAGGACGCCGATGGAATCGCGATGTTCAATTTGATGACGATGCGTGAAAGCCTTCCGAGCATCGCGCCGTCATCCTTCCTATACCCACCCCATACTCCTACTGCGACACCCGAGGAAACCACCGCGAGGCTTCGGAAAATTGATGAGACTCGCCACGTCGTCACGGAGCGTGCTCAGCAACGCCTGTTGGCATTGACGACCTCACGCCTTGCGTACGATGGACTCACACTCCTTGCTCACCAACGTGTTCTCGGACAAGACGCCAAAGAATTAAAGTCACTCCTCAGTGATGTTACGACAACTGACGCCGGACGAGATAAGACGAATATCACGTTTCGGAAAGATCTGCAAGACAGCCTTGAGGCGATCATCGACGAGATAGATAGGGCTGGGAAGGAGCCAGAGGGGAAGGGGGTGCAACTCGATCCTTCATCCGAGGCGACGATCGTCAAAACAGGTTCGTTATCACTCGAGTAATATCTGAAGAGCATGGCGTGAATACATTTTGCAGACGACCTCCCTTTGGCGCGATTGCGGCGCCTGCATTATTTGACTCTGGTTCCAATGCTACTTGCCGTCGTCCTCAGCATCTTAGGGAATGTGTCTAATCCCTATGCCAACTCCACATTGAATGTTGTCGCACACTTCATTCCGATGGTATTACGCGGGACCACGGGCGAACCAGTTGATTCGACTACAGATACGCTCGTCAAGTCAATCCCCAAAGATATCCGAACAGTCAAAAAGCGCCTCAAGCTGACCCCGATCCTTCACACGTTTGCGATATGCCCCAAATGTTCCAAACGCTACACGCCAGACAAGTTGCCCGACGGCAGCCTTGATTTCCCCCGTATATGTATGAACAATACGGGAGGGAAAAAGACGAAACTGTGCAAAGCCGTCTTGTGCAAGGACGCCATGGTAAACGGCGAGGTTCGACGAGCGCCCCTGAAACCGTATTACGTCCAAGACTTCGATTCTTTCAAAGCACGCCTAATCATGAATCCCGTCATCGAAGGCTTGCTCCTTCGCGGCCAACTCTGTTCGGAGAAAGATGAGACGGAGGATATCAAGGACGGAAAATACTTGTCGCAGCTTCCTGGTCCGAACGGGGGGTCCTTCATGGACCCGACCACTGGTGAACTTCGTCTGGCGTGGAATTTGTCGGCAGACTGGGGTAATCCATTCACCAATAAAGCGGCCGGAAAACAAGTCTCTGTCGGGTCCGTTGCAGCGACGTGCCTCAACCTCCCCCCCCTCTACCGATATAAGATGGAGAACATCTATCTTGCGACAGTCATTCCAGGTCCGCAGGAACCAGACGTCGCAGAGATCGGAGACTTTCTTGACCCCATCGTGGACTTATTTTTGCATTCTTACCTCCACGGCTCGTTCTTCTCGTCAACATACATGAACCCGAACGGCATTCTTGAACGATCGATAATTGCAGCGCTGGTTGCCGATACACCTGCTGCGAAGAAGTGCAGTGGTTTGATTTCCACCGCAGGGAAATACAACATGTGCAATGTTTGCAACATCACGAACGACCAAATTAACGAATTGGATATGACGAAGCCGTGCTGGGAGCCTCGAAACCTCGAAAAAACTATCCGAGATGCGAAGGCGTGGCGCGATGAAGTAGGAAAAGAACTCCGAAAATCCCTCGTGAAAAAGAACGGCGTACGATGGTCCCCTTTCTTTCGACTCCCGTACTGGAACCCACATAAATGTGTCGTCATCGACGGGATGCACAATCTTCTGATTGGATTAGTGCAATACCATTGCAGGACGGTTCTTGGCATTGACGAGGCAGACGAGGAGGACGAAGCGAAACCGCTCAAGACCGCTGCATTGAACAAAGCTCGGGAACGGCTACAATCAGGCAAAATGTCTGCCAATTACGTCAAAAAGCTACCCTTATGCGATTTGGAACGGTTTTGTCGCGAATTCAACATCAATACCAGCGGCTTCGCTCCCGAAGGACCTTTACTGAAGCGCAATCTGCGAAAGGCGCTGTTCGTGAGTGGTTCTCTTATCCAGACGTCTTTTGATTCAGTGCTAACGATTGGTCTCAAACAGGAAGGAATAACTGCAAGACGTAAGGCGGCGGCGGCGGGTGCCACTCAGAGTGATGGCGAAGCTCGAGCACCCAAGAAAGCCACCCGTGAAGAAGGGTCGTTTGATTCGGGTAGAACCGTGCCGACGCTCTCCTGGGATGAGATCGAAATGGTTCAAAAGTCGATACAGGACACGCAACGCCCGCGCTGGCACAAAGGCCCTCCTTCAAACTTTGGGGAAAAGGCGCACGGCAAATTGAAGGCGGACCAGTGGCGATCAGCCATCGAGTTCGATGTCCCGGTCGCCCTCTCAAAGCTTCTTAACAACGGGCAGCAGGCCCATGCGAAGCTTTTCCGATCCACCATGCTACTCGCAATCGCAATTCGCTATGCGACCTCTCACAAAATGTCCGAAAGACGAATTGAGCGGTACACACATCACATGCTGGAGTACTTGAAATCAATCCGGGAAATCAACCCTTCGGTGAGACTACGACCAAACCATCACAACGCCCTTCACATCGGCGAGCACCTCCGTCTGTTCGGGCCTATGCACGGTTGGTGGATGTTCGTATTCGAGCGAGTCATCGGGAAATTGCAACAGACGAATATTAATAACAGAAACGGTGACGTCCGCTAATTTTATATTTACTTCAACGCTTACACGTTACCAGGCGAAATGGAGAAGACTATGCTCAGCAGCTTCATAGCTGCGGGAAATCTTAAGGCGACAATGAAGCATCCCGATGCCGGCGATCTCGTAACTGAAATTGCCAGCATGTTGCAAACGCCAGAGAACAAACGAGGGACTCTTTACGCCGACGGTTTAGTCGGATCGGGGGCCGGAGTCGAACCCGCGAAACAACGGAAGAAGACGAAGGAGGATGCTTTGGAAGATGTCGTTTATGACGCTTTCAAGCAGCTGCAGCCGCTCATCAGGCGTGAAGTTAAATTGGAAAGCTGGAATGCGCCAAGACGCGTTACACTTCACAATTCACTGGAGATCCGAGGTCACACTTATTCTTCTGTAGCCAGATCATCTTCAAAGCTCGTTTTTTGCAAATCCCGATCAGGTCAATATTGGCCCTCCGACATCCATCTCATCTTCTCCGTCCCTCATCCGACCCAGAGCGGCTCGAGTCTGTCTTTCATCGTCCTTCGAGCTTACAACCGGGCTTCGCCAGGAACACGCGACCCTTTCGTCAAGGAATATCCGGAATTTGGCGCTTCGCTTTGGAGAAAGGAAAGTATACGAGAGGTATTCGTTGTGCCAGTCCTGCCCGCTTTGGACATATGTCATGGCATCATGACGTCCTGGGATGAGCATCATGTAGTTATGAAACCCCTTCTTCGAGTACGTCATTTCTTACATGAATTTCGTCCTTTATTGATAGATGATAGGATTTTTAATCACGTACATGCTCAAAGGATCGGTCTCCAAGAACGAGTGCTTTGACTTTACTAGGTCGGTAACTTTCTTACCGAGGTTTCATCCGCTGACCGCTAATCGGCCTCGCGTACTCATTATTAGCTCCAAGCCAGGCAAGTTCGTGAACGTAGTAGATTATAGATATCGACAAGTGATTAGCAAGGAACGAAATGTAAAATATAAGATATATCTTTCCAATTTCAAAACCGTTCAGAACCTCAAGTTGCGGTCGTTGAATCCTGAATTCGCTTCGGAACCGGTGCTCGCGATATCAATGACGAGCACGAGTGATCGCCACTCCTGTTGCCCAGAGCTCCGAGTCGCTTTTCGGCGGCGCCGCTGCAACAAAATTTTGCAAAACATTTTGTTTCTCCCCGCTTTGAGAAACATGTACACACAGCATCGTCCGCCCACCGATGAAATTCCCCATGATAATCAAGACCTAGAAATAAGTACTTCCGCTTCACGGCTCTCGATTCCTGGAAACAGGCGTCATGAGATTCGTCACTCACGTAGCACTTCAAAGTAGATAGGACAGTTGTTGGTGAATGTTATTCATTGAAATGTCAAGCAGTGGTGAGCATCGGGACGTGGTTGAGGGCAAAATGGGAGCATGGAATTACATCGTAAAGAAGAAAAAGGAGCACAAGAGAGGAGAAATACCAAGGCGTGCTTTCCAATATCGCCAATCCCTCCTTTTCATTCATATTCAATGTTAGGATTAGAAGCAACCAAGATCGACTCGACTCGACTCAGAATCGTTTGACTGAAAGGGTGATCGGGTCGGTCGGTCAAAGAAGAACGACATACCATCCTTCTTCTTGGGATCCTCTTTGTATGTGTACATAAGAAAGGCGGGGACATTATTCTACATACCTCGATGTAAGCAACTAAGGCGCATTGCTGCACAATGTGATGCTGGCCCTGAAAAGGCGCATCGAATTTTGTGTTAGTCCTCTCACCAGCGACGAGGAGCTTCATGACAGGGGGTGATCAAATGGTAAATTGTCAAAAAAAAAACAGATCGCGTCGCCCGGTACTGCAGTTAATTACTGACTCCAAGGCTAAGCTCATAGCTAGAGGTCTGTGATTTGTTTCGATGATAAGGAAACTGCCCAGTGAGAGGATGGTTGTATACGGCATCATGGAAAGCGTGAGAATTTAGCTCCAGACCCGTCAATAGTCACAAACAACGCGCTCGGTGCCTGACGCGTGCGACGCGCCTCGACATGCTCGACAGGTTGCGCAGTGCACTCACACGTTCTCCTCGAGCCAGTGACCGCTATGAACTGACATCATCTCCAATATTCTTTCACCGAATCGCGTATTCGTATCAACTTTCATCGATCGCAGCTCGCCGTGAAGGACGAACGACGTCCATGAGAAGTCACTTACTGTTATCAAGGAGAGAATCCGAAACGATCGATTAATATGCATGTTGTAGTCGATAAAGTCGAAGGGAAGTACAGACAGGCGTTGGTATTTCTGTCGACCGTACATTTTTGCTTAATCATACATTGACTATGCCTCGTACGTGAGGTTCAATACTTCAACTTTTGAAAGTACTTATACTCAACGACGAGCAAGGTGCAAGGTGCACAATTAGTGAATTGCATGGCATACATATATTCTGACGGAATTCAGGAATCTCGAACTTGAATGCCATCGCGTCACTAAAATCTTGTAGATATTATACTGTGAGTCTTCCATCAAAAGCCTGCATCTCTTGTACTCACTCAAAGTCTCATTCAAATTATCTCCGGTATATTGGACCGGCTCCGTCGTCGTCGTTCGTCGTTGTCGAGAGCTGCTCATCTCCGCATTTTCGCGAGCTCCTGCTGTCGAAGGATATTTCTCATTGTATGTTCAGTACTTTCTTCATCAATTTGAATAAAAATGCTTCTGGAAATGTATTTCTAAAGTGCGCGACCTTCGCAGTACAAAAAAATTACTAACGTACAAAAATAAACCCTTTCATACTGACGAATCCCTTCATACTGACGAAAGTTTCAAGGTTGTGTTTCGGCAAGTGTTCCGGCATTCGAAAAGAGAAGGACCCTGCAAGCCTGGCCTATTGGTTCCGGGTGCGAAACTAAACTTGACTTTACGCCCATTTCACAAATGGCACGCAAGAACAACAAGAAATCATATACACATCGTTTCCTTGATCTGGAAGCATCTACAGACGAGAGCGAGGAAGGCAGCGACGACTTGAGTGGGTATTATTTTGTGAATTACCTTCCGGTTCAGACTCACGGCGTAGAATCAGTCAACAACGCGGAAGACGAGGATGATGCGCATGAAAATCAAACGCCTCACACGGCCATCATGCCCATATCCCTCTCCGAAACATCACGTTTCGATTTTCTTCGTGACCTCGAAGAGAGAGTAATTGCGCAACTTCCAAGTCCTAGCGAGAACGATTGCGACGAGACTCGGGCTGTCGAACCGACCTCGAGCAATTGCGAACTTAGTCGATTTGGAATGGAGGATTACCCTACGTTCTCAGTTCGCTGTTCGGTGCGTGTTTGATTCTGTGGTGTCTGCTACTCGCTTATACGGCGCTGCAGCTTGGAAAAGAGGCACAGATAGTTATCAATTTGACGAGCTCGTTGAGGCTTCGGGGTATACAAGGAGTTCGATCGATATTTTGCTCTCCCAAGGCTCCAGGACGATTCTATGTGGAAGCCGGCTCTTGGGAGGTGATAATCCAGGTAACCAGCCTCCTTAGTCTCTCCGAAATGCGATCCGGTAGCGGTCCTCAGATCTTTGTGGTCCCGACGGACGAACTCACAAATTTGATGTCATTTGACGTCGCCACCAGTCAACTCTCTCCGAATTCCTGGGTTAAAGTGAAGAGGGGAATTTATAGGAATGACATTGGTCGTGCTACTCACTGCGACAATGACGTCATCATTATTCAACTTGTTCCAAGAGTCGACATAGTCTCTACCCTGAATAAAGGCAAACGTAAACGGGGAGAGAAATCGAAGACCCGTCCAGAGGCAGCGTTGCTTCCAAAACAACTTCTAGAGAACCGTGGACTTCAAGTACAAGCATCTGGGGACGACGAGTTCATATTTCAAAATCTTCGGTTCACATCGAGCGGGCTCCATGTCTTATCTTTGCCAAGGCGGGACGCTGAAAGCGTGTTTCCACACATTTCCGACATTCACTTACTTCTCACTGCAACGATGTCCTCTGTCTCCGAAGATCACGAGAAGTACTTCAATTCAGGTCTGAAGCTGGGCCTCCCCAGGTTCCATCACCAGTTCCTACGTCTGGGAGACGCAATTCGAATCGTCGGCGGTTGCCTGTCAGGCTGTTCGGGAACCCTCATCGAAAATCCAGTGGGCCATAAAGTTTTCGTTGATCTCGATGAAGAACGAGAGTGGCCTGGATCTGTGCAAATTAGAAATGTCGAGGTCGAGCTGGAGTTTTTGGAACGAACTTTCCGTCGAGGCGATAGAGTTGCCGTAAGGGTTGGCGTTCATGCAGGTAAAAAGGGACTAGCACTCGTTGCGGATGAAAATTTTGTGTTATTGAAAGAAGACCAATGTAAAGAAGAGGTTCGATGCATTATCATGGACGCTTACTCATGCTCACTCATTTCTTCCATCAGATCGTCCTTCCAATCGCGTTCGTCGAAACCGCTCCTGAGGAAAATCTCGTCGAATCCGACGAAGTTCGTCCGGAGTCACCTTCTGTCGGCGACACCGTGGTTTTTCGATACGGCTCGGAGCCCTTGAAACGTGGAAGGGTGTTGAAATGTGACCAAGGATTCTTTGTGGTTGAAGAAGAGGGATCTCATATGAAGGCGAGTAACTCGCCAAATGCAAATGTGACCTTTAACATGAACGAAGATGGTACAGAGGCTGGTCTACCCTTCTCATATGTATCTGGTAGAACGCAGCCCGTCAGTGGACATCTTCTTAGTTCATTTAACAACGCAGTTTGGACAGCCCGTGTTATATGCAAAGGATGAATTCGCCAAGAAGGTAGTCGGTCAACAGGTTTACATCTTGCAAGGTCAAAAAAAGGGATGGATAGGCAGAGTGAAGGCTTTAGGCGCGAATACGGCTCAGGTCGACATCGGTGCGGCTATTCAAGGTCAAAGTACCATCGAAGTTACGAGAGCACATCTCCTCAGGTGCCCTCCTGCATGCTCGCACTCATAAATTCAATTTAAAACTTTTTTATCTACAGTGAGCGCGGGTTTCTACTAACAGATGATCCAATGAATCCGAAAGTTTTTGGGAAAGAGCTAGTCAAGTCTTTGTTCAATTCGAGTAACAATAGACAGTATGAAATCCGGTACTCCCAGCCAACCCGTTCTGGGACTCCGACACCCGATGACAGACAAATGGACGTGCCACTCCTAGACAGCTATCTTCGAACGTCGCAGGATAGAATTCCATTGAACTACGATTGTCCATCTTCGTCAACCGAACATAATTTTGGTGAGCGTTCCTATACGATATCGCATTACCAATATGTCTGACCTTATAAACGGATTCCCTTGGCGAGGGCATGTGGCTCTTCGACCCACTGGTTGCAAAATTTCGAGACCGATATAAATTCCACGTCAAAATCATGCGCCATACGAATGCCAGCATTTCAGGACTCAGAGAAGGTCTGGTAGCACTGGATCCCTTAACTCCCGTGCATCCGCTTCGCCCGAATTGCGCAGCGAAAGTCCTCGTCGAATATACAAGCGGCCATGCGAAACCTATCGTGGAGGAAATGGACGTTCAGAACCTGCAACCCAAGTCAACGAAAAGGGGACACAAATTGATTGCAATCAAAGGCGAACACAAGGGGAAATTGGTTACCTTCATAAAAAACGAGAAAGATCGAGGTGTTCGCGTTTTCGAAGCGGGCAGTGACAGGAAGAAGGATTTTTTTTTCATTAACGAAAGCGACGTTTGTGTCGTTACAGATGCATCCCTGTAGAATCTCAAAGATCTCAAGTATAGTGCTCAGAGGAACCGAATTAATAAATGTATAGTAATGTTACGTCTTCGACTTGTCCGATGACTAAGAGTCTACCGCCGCTTATAATCACGGTATGCATAACGTTTCAACTTTCTTCAGTTTCTTCGTCCTCCTGTTAATCAATAGATTTTTATCAGCGGTCATCAGTCGGAGAAACAATCTCGCACTCACATCTGAACTTCGGTCGTCTTCGCCATTTCCATTCTTCTCCGGAGAACTCTTATGAGACCTCCTCTTTGCGCGACTAGAGCTATTCTTGAGGATCGACCCGAGAAAATCATCGATTGCCCAATCATTTTCAAAATTCGTGAGTTTATCCGGGTAGGCCTTTTTAGCCTGCACGAAACAAAGTTAGTATTTATCTCCCCGGGCCCCGGCCGGCGAACTACACACCAGATCGTTGACTTTACTCAAAGCTTTTTTGGACTGTTTGGTCAGAATTTCATCCGTATTTAGATGCGCCTTCGCGAGCTCGCGCATGCACTTCTATATAACATAAATCTGTGAGACTCTGGGTACAAGACTTAGCCAAATCATTCGAAAACAAACCTGAACATCGTTGTACTCGTCGGCTGTCCAGCCAATATTACAAAGAAACGTTTTGAGATTGTATCCGTTGCGCTTGATACGTCCAACCTCGCCCGAAGGCTTAGGCACAGGCTCCTTTGGTGCGGTGGGATCCTTGTTGTCCTCAGGGGGTATAAGAGCGGGGACTTCTACGAGAGGATAAACGACCCTCGACGAGTGTAAAGGACCTCTGCTCTTGATCTCAGGTCGGAAAGTAGACCTCGTTGTCAGTGGCGCGAAGTGTCGCTGAATACGACGAGAAGTTTCTTTGGGCATCTGAACTCGCGATCAGGTCGACGCAAGGTGATTGTCGAAGGAGGAAGAGGTCAAAAACACGTCAAAGGAGCGCTGCACAGCCGTATTACAGCACAATACACGAGGTGTCACAAAGCACATGATGCGTGACTGAGCGACGTCAACACCCTCCATGGCGATCCTTTGAGGCAGCACAAAGGTTGAACGCCCGAGAACGCCCCGTAGTGACGATGCTGAACGAAAAAACATTCGAGAAGGTAAAGAAGGCAATGCTTACGGAAGCCCCACTGCCGGTGAAATCGTTCGATCAGTGGTGCACCAGATCGGAACTAAAATACCTTTGTAAACTTTTTGAAATCGACGCGCCGGAGAAAGGCTTCAAGAGGGTATACATTAAGGCAATAGAAGAATGGGTGAGAGTATCAACTGTTATTTTCTATATTATCATTCTCATGAGTCATTTTCAAAAGAAACAAACGGTGAACAGCGGTCAATCCAAGCGGGACAAATCGTATTATTCCAAGTTACGTCTTGATATTCAGCCGAACACAAACATGCCAGAGGGGAATGAGTCAAATCGGACCGAGGGCGCTAATATAGGCCCTCAACAAGCGCATTTCGCACCTCGAGAGACCGAGGAACCCGATCTCATGAACGTGGACGTCGAAGGATCTATCGTCATCTCAAATCGCTCCCGCGTCGAAACCGAAACCAACAATGATCATTTGCAAGAACCGAAAATCGGACGTCGTCAGAGTAGAGTCGATAAGGGACTTTCTCGGCGGACGACAAATGCGCCATGGACGGAAAATCAAGCGGCCCCGTTTCGAGTAGCAACTGGAGAGGTAAGCAAGCGTCGTAACTGTTCAGTATACCACTCGTCAACTTGACAAAGAGTTTCTCATCGGATCCCGTGGTGCGAGCTGCGGGTTCAAGTTCATCCCGTAAAAGTGAGAATCTCAAATTATAGCACCAAATTTTCGACTCCCTCCGTCCTTACATTTTGTCAAGGCGACAGTGAGGATCCTTGGATCATCGGCCAACCTCTTCCATGGAAGGTCTATCAGAAAAACGACAGCCATTCGCGCAATGTCACTCCTCAACAGCCGTCGGTACTGACCGACAACCAGAATGAGGATTCGACGTCACACGTTGCAGGTGGAATACAGCCCCCACCGCGAACAGCTTTTGCAGAATCTCGAGCTCGACGGAAAAGAGCTCGGGACGAGGTTGACGAAGAATGCGACCGCGATCCCAAACGAGTGAAGTCAACACTTGCCATGACCGAGGAGGTACCATCAAATGTGCCTCCTAATGCATCACCTAATGCGGCTCGCCATCTCGGTCAAGAAGGACATCCAGCTGAGAAGCAATTTATCCCATTCATGTCAGTAAAGCTGTTTCTTCTACGAAAGAAAAGTATTGCTTACCACTTTGGGATTATACATCGAGGAATAGACCGGAACCTAACGAGCCCCAACCATCGGAGAAAAAGGACAAGGGGAAGGGGAAGGCTTCACCGAACGTTACAGTAGATAACGAACCTCAACCGTCGAAGAAAAAGGATAAAGGGAAAGGGAAGGCATCACAGTACGTTACAGTGGAGCTCGCGTCCAACTACTGGCAACTAACATTAAGACCTAGACCAATACCCAAGCCGAAACCCAATCCCGAAACATCAGCGGCGAAGAAAACGAGTCGACCGAGGCAACAACAAGAAGCGTACGGGACCTTCTTCTCTTATTTAGCCGATACATTCTGATATCACGGAGCAGGAAACCCAGAACTGTCTGTCTGAAACTTTACAAAACAGGACGTGATTGGGCCCCGTTCAGAACAATCCCCAAGTTTGAACTGTGCGAAAATGGCGACCTCGATCTATGCAAACTGGGGTCAACTTTAGATAACACGAAGGGAGAAACATGCAAAGTGAGCTGGCCTTTAATCGCCTGGTATGCCAGCATTTCATTCCAAGATAGGTCTTCCACCCTATACGGGAAGGAACAATGCGAGAGTACAGGAAGGGGCTGTTGGAGGCACAGGAGGTACAATACCTACTCGAAACAGAACCATTTCTACGCATCGTCACAGTGAAATCGAGATCATCGGGGGGATGAAATAATCGCGACGCAAAATCGGAAGGCAAACGTACTTCATAGAAGATCTGTTTTATGTGACCTAGATATGGCCACCATAACTTTTTATTTTCGGAACTGTAATGGTCATGGATAACGTACCGTCCTCTCATGAAAATAATGTTAGCTGATGATATTTAACCAATAATGAGTCATCGACCGACCAAATAAATGTCGGAGGGAGAGAAGATCTCTTGGAAAAGGTCCCTCTGACTTTTTTCGGAAGTCAAATTCGTTAAATCAATGCAAGCACCGTCGAAGGCATCGACCGGCCGGTCGCTCAAACCCAATGAGTTCGCTCAGGAAGCCAGCCGTAGCGAGTTACATCACAGGTTCGCGTTATGCGATTGCACTAGACCTGCGTGCGGGTCTTCCGAAGCCATGGTGCTATTGTGCGTCGGTCGGTACGCGCTTCGTCGAAGATGACGGGCGAGAGCAAGAGATGATCGACGTGCGACTGGCGCGACCGGCTGCCATGGCGAGCATGAGCGCGTGCGAATCCTCTGCGTCAAATCTGGGAATTCATTCACACACGCCGATGCGCGCCA
>KQ086331.1:0-16734 GCA_001020605.1 Schizopora paradoxa
TGTAGGTGCCATACTGAGATATGTTATGCATATACACTATATCTAACTATGCTAGGTATAAATTTGATGAGAAAAAATTAATTGGCCAATGTAGGTAGCATATAGTCAGCTAAAATACACCTCAAAATCTATATAATATTAATGGGAGCTTCAGAAATGGGGTTTCCACATAGACTAATGTTTTGGATGAAATCTACTATTATAAGGTATCATCCTAGCTCCAAGAATATGTATTTACATCCCCATAAATTGCTTCCTATGAATTGCACTAGCAGGGGATAGTGATTGATAGTCAGCAAAAGGGGTCTCTGTGATGAATTCAGTACCACAAATTATGTATTCAAGCTAAGCAGCTCAGAACTACAATACCATGCAGCTAATATATGTATCTTTGAGTACCAACAAGTAAAACTATCATAAACCTTTGCGTTGTGCTGCAGTTGCAAGTGCACCAGAGAAGAACTCCCACGAGCAAAAGGACCCGGACACCCCGGTTTACGAAGATCGGTCCCTAAAAAGCTCAAATCGAAACAGAATTTGCTCAAAATTTATGTGTATATAGCAGATAGTATTTACATTGATATACAGAAGAAAGATTTACGAAAATCGATCAGGAAACGGCGGAGGAAGGCTAAAGGGACACCGGTGTCAGGTGTCCGGATACTTTTGCACGCTACTGTACACTGCTAGCCACAGGCTTGGCCCACTACACTAAGTGATCCCTGTTCCCTGACGAGTTCCGTTTCAGGACCAATTCATTCTGTATTGTGTCCTTGTCTAGTACGTCGGTGGCCTCATGTAAGGTGTACGTCCGAGGTCTTACGGTGGGGGGTGTGCTGTCTCGAGAGATCGCGTCTAGTTAACGAGTGACTTTCAGCTTGTCTAGCATCATCTTATGTTCGTGTACAGGTGGCCACACGGATATGTGCTGTTCCAGCATTTCCATCAACCCTATCAAGTACGAGAACTGTTTTCCACTGTGGGTCTGAAGTCAGTATGACGTTTCGAATCGACATACCGATGCATCTTACTTTATGTCTTTCGTGGGTTCCAGTAGCATCACCACTACGTCGTATTTCTCTTTCAGGGTCTCCGCATACACAGAGAGTTCATAGTCCGTCTCATTGTCTCCTGCGATGCATGAATGTTACTCGAATACGCGTAATCTGATTAACTGCTACGTACCGGCTTCCTTTAGATCTTGTACAAAGTCCATATATTTCACGACAGTCATCTCACAGTCATTTCTCGTCTTTGTGGCATTGCAATCCGTGCACATCGCTAGAGCCAGGACCTGCAAAATAAATTAACTTAAGCAAGTTTTATGAATACCGAACTTGTTGAGGTTTTGTTATTTTACAGGTACAGGAAAACGATGTCAGTGGCTGTGTTTTGCATTAGAGATGTCACGGTCACGATTAGAAGAATTTCTAATGTGCAGCCTCGGTGGCGCAGCTTATCTCTAATGACCGTATAGCCACTGTGACCGTGACATTGCGAGAACATGAACTCACCTGTTCCCTTTGCCCTCCCGTTTCACCACACAACATTCTACCACAAGTTTTTACATGATAATTATCTCTAGAACGTTGGCTATCCATACGTCAAACAACCACGTAATTTGGTTGGGTGGATGGCAAGATATGGTGATGGAAAGACAAGCCGCTCAGCTGTTTTGGGGCTTTGTCAGACTTGTGAGCTTAATAACATTTCAACATGTGCACTTTGACCACAAATTTTTGCACATTCAAGATGGCACCATCTGTGCGTACAGAACGGTGTAATTGTTGTTGCGATACATGCTCATTTGAATATGTTACGGATTTGTTTTGTGTTTATCCAACGCAACATGCACGCTGGTGCATCCGTTGAACCGTGGGAAGTTCACTTCCACATTTGGCCCCACCGCTTCTGCAGCTCCAACACCGGCTAATATGTTGCCGTACCATCATCTGAGTTACCGGCACATGCAAATTCTGTTGTGAACGGCCAACATGCGCACATGTTATAAATAGCTGACAGGGAAGGCAATCATAGTGCGTGAACACTACAGCTTTCCCATGTGCATGTGATCACAGAAATCACATGATAAGATGAATTAAATATACACGTATCATCTGTCACACCCATGTCTAAAGCACATCAGAAATAGCCCAGAAATTCAAATATCTGAGTTTTTCCCACGGTCCGCGCGGCTTATGACGTCACGGCGCGTGGTGTCACGCGTGGTGACATCATAACCTGCGCATTTGTACTATTTTTAGAGTAATTACAAAGATTCGCTCAAATAACACAGAAATTAAGCCAAAATTTCGCTTTTTCTCATCTTTTCCCCACGGTTCAGCGCAGATTATGACGTCAAGCTGCGTGGTGAGGCCTTCCACCACGTACCTTGACGTCATAACCTGCGCTGAATTTCTATTTTTGGAATAAATCAGCCGACAACAATTTTTGTAATGGAAATTAAAATGAATAAAATACTTGCCTCACCAGGAATCAAACCAGTGACCACAAAGGTGCAGCTCAGGCACTCCTCCGACTGAGCTACCTGGCCATGCAAAACTGGCACACTATTTAGTTTATGTGACGACTTTTTCACCACATTACCAAATGACAATTAAAACTTGTAAATACCATAACTTGGTCAAATGAAGTCCAATTTTTGTGATCTTTTATGATTCTGATAGGTATGCAATGAGTCTTTCATATCAAAGCATGCCAAAGGAGCATTCATGAATAGCATCAAGCTAAAAATGCAATTGAATATACAATTAATTTGCAAACTTCTAGTGATTAACCTATATCTCAGTCAAATGGAGCCCAAATGACATGTGAATTACACTATTTAGAAGGTGTTTTGGAGATCTATGTTCTGCAGTACAGATCTGTTTTTTCTGCTCCATTATCTTCCGCATAAATTTTCTTTCTTGAAGTAAGTTTGGTGGGTTGTGATTAGTGAAGGGTGGATATATGCTAGTAGGACTGAGTCCAAAATTCTGCAGATGCAAATGATTTTGGAGATTGCATCTCTAACTTCACATAAGTCTGGTTGAGCTTTTATTCGGACATGATTTGATTGAGATACAAGTGAAACATTGGAGGTCAATAATACTGGGGAACTATGTTCAACATTTGCTTGATGCACAATTAAATAGCTCAGAGGTGTATTATGTACTAGAATCACCAACCCCATGGACACTAGACTTGATTTGAGGGAGACATGGCCAATTTCTGAAAGAAAATATAAACTGGCCCTAAATCAAACTTCCAAAATGCTATAACACAGTCAAATCAGGTCCATTTTCAGTGATCTCTTCAGTTTATGGTAGGATTGACAAGTGTCTTTCATATGTAAAGGTATTAATATTTTTGGAGCATCAATTGATTGTTGACCATACTTCCTGAGCCATTGTTGAACCCCAGTGGTTTCCGCATATCTCAGTCAGATCAAGTCCAAAAAGCATGTAAACTATATCATTCAGAAGGTCTTGAAGAGCTCAGTTTTTTTCCACAGCATCCGGAGACTTTTAGACATGATACCAATAGCATATACTCACTGTTATTCTATAAAAAGTGCACTGTTGGCCTCATTCTGAGACCAAAAGGAATCTGTGTGAGTTACAAACTATTCTCCTGAACAGGTTGACCACTCAGCTTTGTTTCTTTACAAGATTTTTGATTTTATATACAAGGGAAGCTAGGGGAACAGTTCATTGAATGCTGTGAATATGTCACCTCATAGCAGTCAATTTGTAAATGTCAGCTCATCCATTCACCAGTTATCTTCATGGAAACTAGATCTGAGAGGATGTTTTCTCCTCTTTTCCTCTTCTATTGTATCCCATACTCAGCTTATTAATATCACCTGGATAGGATTGTCTAGTGAATGATTTCAGCTGAGATGTTCTTATGGTCAATAATATTTGCTCTTGTTCTCAGCTGATATGTCCTGACGTTCACTGAGCCATCTCAACGGGCACTCTGTCACCCTCCATTCATCTGTCCCAACGTCCATAATATGCTGAAAGGGGGCCAAGCAAAAGCAAATGAACCTTATGTATTGCAATTGTTCTTAAAGCATACAGGTTTACGGTATTCGTACACTGCCAGCCACAGGCTTGGCCCACTACTCTAAGTCAAGTTGTGTTTCGTCCTCGACGAACGCGCTGCATCCCGCATACCGAAGGTTCGTCAGTTGAGCGACGGTTGCGTAAAGTGTTCTTTCCGCTCGGTTTGGGCACCGCAGGCGAGGGAATGAAGTCCTTGTGTCTTCAAATCGCGCCCCCGTCTCCTCGAATCGTCGCTGCGTCGGCCCCTCCATTCATCGGTTCAATGCCTCCTCACCCCTTCTTATCTTCCCGACCTTCCTCATTGGTCTTCTGCGAAGGAGTGTCGAGTGCTCGACTCTTCGGATCGTCACTGACCGCTTTCCTCACGTCCACATCCGCTTGTCTCCTCACCGCCTTCGTTCTCCTTCGTCTCCACGCTGTGTTCGTCTCCTTTCCCTGTACCTGCGTTGTATCTGTGTCGCGTCCCCGCCGAGTCCAACGCTAAAATGCACCTATATGCCTTCGTATACTCAAACACGCTTGACGATTCGTACCCGTTTCACGTCGACGGACCTTCAAATGTTCTGTTCAGAATGCGGGCGTTGCATCCAATCGTCACCGCCGGATGGTCGCCTTTCATTGTCAAAACGTCTGGACAGATCCCTGTTAGGTACATTACTTCGAGCGTCGTGTCAGGTACTCACTGCTGTATGACCATTTTGCCATCATTCGATGGAGACATTTTGGCTGTGCTTACGTCGGTGTAAGTGGCTTTTATTCTGAAGCAATCTGTATACATACTCACAATGTGTGTTTACCGTGATTCATTCCTTATGCAGCTGTATGTTGTCCTTTAGCGACGCCTCTCGTGAATCCGGTCGTCAAAAGTCGACGATGCCGAGTATCTCCGCAAACGTAAGTCCTCGCTCAACGTCTTTGCTCTTCAATAAATGTCGGTGTGCTGATCACAAGACCACGAACGAGTTTTCATACTCCAATCGCTTGCGAGAGCGGGAGACTGCTCTCCTTTCAAATCCTAGCCTGCACTTCACACAAACTGTGATAGCGCAGCGTCAGATGTCGGCAGGACACAGTGGGCGAGATGGAGCTCGCGGTGGCTGAGAGGAAACAGCGGTGGGGTGCGGACGGTGACTGAGGAAGGAAGAGGGAGTGGTGGTGAGAAGCTGAAGTGCGTGGCACGGATTTCGTGCCCAAGTCCAACGTGACCGGCCCTAAAGCCCTTGATCCCACATGCCGGCGTGGTCTTCGCGTCCAATGTCCCGTCAACAACAACAACAACAACAACAACAACGAACGTCCGCAGGATGGCAGTTTGGCCACCTGCAGGATGCTCTGTCAGCATGTCGTCGTCTCGCCTTCCACGTACAATCGCTCTACAGTCGGCTCACTGGATGTCGGTTTGGTCACCAGTAGAACTGTGCGTCGCTCGGCATAAGTCGTTGACGCCGTCGTCGTGATATCTCAGTTCGTGGGCTGCCTGACAGGCATTGTGGATGTCGGTGGTACACGAACAGCACGTTATCGTGAAATAAGGTACGTCATTATTATCTTGTGTATTTCATTGTGACTCGGTTGCTCATCCGCTCCATCCAGATCGTTCGAATGTCCTTTGCGTCGCCTTTGCGTGCACTTTTCATCTTCTGTCATCATAACCGTGCTCCCCGCTCAAGGTCGTACGTTGCTGCACCACTACTATACCAATTTGCTTCTAATTCCATATAGCTGTACCCCTCTTAACACGTACAACACATTGAATGTAATGGGTGAATGATGGGGGGAATATGGACGACATATGGAACGCATTCAGTTCGTCGGTCTTCTCGTGTTGGTTTCGGGCATCGACACACGATGTAGCGCATCATCATTCTTTCACTGGGTGGGTATTGTGCTCGCTCGTGTTTCCCGTATTCAACGACGCTTCGGGTCGTCATCCGTTTGTTTGCTTCAGGACGCTCTCGCTTCCCCCTCGTATGATGTTTTGCCTCGTGTATGTACATCTATCTCCGCGCATTCGTCTCCAATAACCTGTATTACTCGCATTCACCCGGATTCAACGATTGCGCGTAAACTCCTGATCTGTTAATGTCGACGCTTCTCGTTCTTTCTATTTGTCAATGATCTTATGCGTCGTTCGCTGAGCAATAGAACGCTGACTTCCATGTTATGCAGTCTGTTTCTTTGTTGAATTGCCATCCTCAGTTGATTAGTAATGCACTCGCGCTCATGTTGACGTCATGCTGTGTGCCGGCCTCAAGCAGCACGCAGCATGACGTCATTGCCTGCGCTGAATACCTTTATTTTTAGAACTTGTACTTGTTCACGATCGAAGGTAAATCTATGCAGTGCCGTATGGAATTGTGTTGCCATTATGTTCGCGCTATCCCTTCCTCGATCTTCACGGTCTGTTTGCCGTATCTCATTCATTGTATTACTATCTTTTTACTTCATTGTCATATCGGTTTGACTCCCGGATGTATCATCCTACCTTTCCTGGCGAGGAAGTTGGACTACCACACGCGCGCGGAAGAATTTCACCGATGCCTGACGTTGGACAGTACGTACGCTAGCGCGTACATACGTCGATCTTTTACATGTTTCGGGCGTGACTTATGTGGGAAATTATTTGTCGTTCCTCGCTTCACGCGTCCTGCTTTTTTCCCCTCTCATCGTCGACTCCTTTTCACCCTCTTTCCTCTCGCCCTCCCCGCACATCTGTCCGCTGGGGGCCGTTTGTCGAATAAAGTACGACTACCTTAATGCCGGAAAAGCGCAAAGCAAATGAGCTTTCGGATACCGCTCCAGGTACGACCGTTCAAATTTTAATTTCATGTGTCTTCTGCTAACGCACGCCCCAAGCCATACTCCCTTCGGAGGATTCATCTTCTGTAGAACGACAAAACGGTCTCTCTCCTCAACATTGCCCTCGTACAGGTACGTCCTTTTTTACATCTGGATATTTCATTGTCTGATAGGTTACGCGGTGTCGTAGGTTCGCCATCCCCCGGTGGTTTCAATCATGGATGGGACGCGCAAGCTTTTTCTGACCGCCCTCTACCTTTCAACCCCATGTTTTTTGAGCATGGGTTGTTCGAACCTTTGGGAAGTGAGACGGGTGCTGAAGTTCAGGACGGTAATATCACATGCGGTGTTCTTCACGTCTTCTTCAGCTGATTTTTTATCGTAGAAGTTCAGGAGGGACACAATACGACGGTCACTAAAGACCAATTGTTTACTTTGGACGGCATAGGTCGGTGGATCGCGAATACTTTTGTGTCGACCTGTCTCACGTTCACGTTTCTAGACGTCCCCCCTCTCTACGCTCCTTCCGCACCGAAGTGTCCATACACATTTGCAGGTATGTTATGATGTAATCTGGTTTCGATATGCAGTATGGCTCACGCCTGCGTTTCAGAGCTTCAGGACAAGTCTTTACAACTGGAAGGTGCGTAGTTCGTGCACCTCTGCGTTAGTGTGTACAGTAATAAATACGTTTTACAGGTTGGGAGGAAGGGAAGTTCCGCTGGGAACGTAAAGAATCGAACGTTCCAAAACATATGCCCCATTTCACCATCTACTGGCAGCATCCATGCGTCCCTGATCCGAAAGGCGTGGTGTACGTGTATGAAGGATGTCCCGAGACCCTACTCAACAGCTGTCGTCAATTTCCTTCTCTCAAAATTCCGATGTCCATAGACAAGGATGTGCTCAAGAACGGAGGTCTCCTGGAACTAGAACCCAGGATGAACATACTCTATCGCGATGTTCGCAAGTCCAGGGATCCAAAGGACGACCTTCTCAAGATGTGGGTCACAGACGAACGTGAAGTGTCGCATGCCTGTCCCGTACAAGTAGAAGATGCTATAAAGGCTCGCGATAAACTCCTGGGAGACAAAGAGCATCTGTATGGCGGTAAGAAGAATGGCACTCTTCTTGAGCGAAGCGGCCGTGGTCATGGAAACGGACAGGGCGATCGTTGTCTTACGTTCATGCAATCCATCGAGGCTCAATGCGGCATTGCTCATCCACCTGGGAACATGAGTCAGGCTTCCGTTAAAGACGACCAGACTCTGGAGGATTTGAAGGAATTCGAGAAGGTGAGTAAATGCGCGTCACGAGTCATCTGTTGTTGACATAGCTGCACAGAACATTTTTCAAATTGCGACTTCTATGCTGAAGAAATACGCACTGGAGGACTGGATTCAAGATCAAGTCAAACGTTTCCTCATTAACAACCTGCCTGCCATTGGGGTGGACAAAAATCAAGGTTTCTTCAGCCAGGAACAGATCAATCTAGCTGGTGTCGAGAACTTCGATTCCTGCGAAGGTTTAGATAAGAATATGGGCAAAGCTGGTCTGCCTCATATCGATCCCAAGGATGATCCTCAAGGCTACACTTGTATGTTTGCGTCCTCCAACTTCGACGAATTTGGCGACAAAATCCATCCCGGTTACTTTCATTTCCTGGAGCTTGGTCTGTTTGTGAAATGCGTCAACTTCCGAATGGTTTACTTCAGTGGTTTGCATTTTCACGGCGGATCCCCACCTCGCGCGGAAAAGGGCTTCAACATCCCTCATCATTGCATCCGTTGGAACAACATCCTCTATCCCAACAACTCCCTTCAGTCGGGGTTTGTCTCCAGAGTGTTGTGCGTTCTGCCGGGTGGCGCACGCTTAGAGTACAAACCCGCTGCAAGGTTTCACCCGGAGGCCAAGATTGCTGTCAAGGAAGTTCCTTTGAATTACATGCGAGATGGAAATTCTATCATGAGCAAGGGAGCTCGTAAGACCTTTCTTGCACAAGAAGCCGCCATAATATTGGAACAGATGTTTTCTCAGTGCGAAGAGCTACGCCCGGATTACGAGCTCATGAAGCGTCTCTTCATTGACAACGACACCGGCTTGCCTTTTGATTTCTGTGCAGATTGGAAATATCCTGCAGGCATGACGCCTGAAGTTGAGGCTGAGATGTACGACCATCACAAGCACATGGAACATCGTAAGATGGATGTCTGTATGACAGTACCTTCACAGATACGTCGTCTGTACAACTCGAATCAAGTGAAACTGGCAGAAGATGCCGACGGCAAAAGAATCCTTCAAGTAATTGAGGCTTCTACACAACGACCGTCCAAAAGACCTAAAGGTATCATCAATTGCTCGTTACCATTGTATTCTATACTGACGTATGTCATGTCTAGTCACGCTGCACGAGGACGAAGCAACTGCTGCAGAGTTAGGCGACTTGTCTCCTGACGCTGCCGTTCGTTGTACACAAATTACCGGTTCCCGTCAAGTAACATCCGAGTGTTCCAGTGAATCAACGGATTTAACTCCTTACGGTGAGGTCGCATCAAACTCACTCCCTTTTAATTATATTTATGTAATGCTCTTCAGGTCTTCCTCGCTTGGATATCAATCAGACCTGTCTTCCCAATATTCTGTGTAAATGTAAGGGCAACATCGACCTGGGGGTCGGCGTGGTATCCAGGAGGACGCGCAGGCGGAGCCTGAGGTGCAATGGGGATCCAAAGTAAGCATTAGACATACTAACTAAGTACATAACTTGCCTGAGGTGCGATGGGGATCCAAAGAGAACAGAGGTAAGGATCCCCAAGCACCGGCGGCGGCTTCATGGCCACAACCTGACTAAGCAAGTCATGTGACCATGGCCACAACCAGGCTACATAGACTATAGTACGAAGGCAGACAACATATAACGTAACTAGGATCATGGGAGAGTAGAGAAAGGGGCAGGTAGAGGATGGTAGAATCAGGAGAAGTAAATGGTAAATAATGATAAAGGAATAATAGGGGGAGTTCCCCTTACAGAATCCTCTAGTGACGTCGAAGTGTCCATTGTCACTGGCGCAACCACCCATATCTGCAGCGACCAACGCATGCTGTCCAACTTCCGCGATATCCAGCCGATACCCGTTCGAGGATTCGGACAAGGAATGATGCTATACGCTACCGGCAAAGGTACCGTCTCCCTGACTTGCAAGCCAGGAAACCAGCGCTACCGACTTCTACTCAACAACGTACTTTACGTATCCGGCTCAAACACGAATGTTGTCTCAGGAGACATACTCAGTCCTGCCAACTCCCTGAATGAATAATAGACAGTGATCTAATGATTAAAAGACTGTAATGACGTGTACCATTAATCAATGAAAACTAGTGAGCTAATCAATCAGTTGTATGATAAGCTCACTGTATGATTGTTTTTTTTATGGAATTGTTCCCACAATTCTGTGTCCAGCATTCTGTCCGCATTTGGATTCAGGGCTTGTCCCCCCTACAGCAAATCGGGGTCTCTTCCCTTTTGGGAACAAAAAGTGGCAAATGTTGCTCCCCCTCCCCTGCCTTCCCCTTGGGCTGTAAAAATACGGAAAAATGTCTACCTGGGGTTTTTGAGGGCGGAGAATCCGAATCTGCAATCAGATTTGCATAATTCCTACTTCATATGTGGTATTTGGCAGGGCCATATTGCAGCATTGCAGGGGCTATTCATAGCTACTCTTTAATGGAATTGACCTTCAGCTGAGTGTTTCATGTTACTGTAGCCTGACTGAGCACTGCTGCATGTATTAGATAATCCAGACTTACAGAGAAAAGCTCCTGTACAATTATTTTCTGACCAATGGCATATATGCTATTACTATTCAACCAGTGCAATATGGGATATGTACCTGTTGGAGCATGTAGGGGAGACTGCCTACTACTTAACTTTCTGCACCTTTCACTCCCCTGTAGTGAACTTAAAATCTCATTGCTTTGTTTGTATTTTGCACCTTGCAGTATTTGCATGGAGCTGTATGCATGTGTTACGTAGATTTGGTCTGATATCTATTTCAGTAGGCATATATATAGTACATTATCTTCATTTGCCCACCAAGTTTCATGAGATTTGGTCAACATTTGAGCTCACCACACAATATTCATTGGTTTTAGATGTATTTATGGTGTTTTGCTTACATTGAAGCTGGATGAGCTCCTAAATTTGCACGTGATCCACCGTAAGATATGCATAGCCTTTACCTTTCATATGAGTGTCTATATGCGTAAAACAGACAAGATTTGAATATGTTGTGAGTTTGTTTTGCCTTTATGACCGGGACCTGTTCACAATGTGCACAAGGGCATACTCCAAGTACACCATATCACAACCAGATATGCCAAAGTACAAAGATGGTGTTCCATGTATATATAGTGAGACATACTGTATACAGGTTTACAGCATCACAGATATCCCATACAATATCTGAAAAATGAAATACTGGTTTTAACCACTTTTTGGCAGGGAATCTCAGATGTTCCGCTTATAGCACGCCCAGGTCTTGTCTGTTGAGCTTCATATTTTTACTTAGTGTGTATATACACTTTGTACATACACCTAGGAAGTTATATGGCATACGGATCTCATTGTGAATTGCAGCAAGAGTTTGAAGGTCACAATTGAGTCATTTCCCACGCTCCTGCAAGAGAACAGGTCCCGGTCATAAAGGCAAAACAAACTCACAACATATTCAAATCTTGTCCGTTTTACGCATATAGACACTCATATGAAAGGTAAAGGCTATGCATATCGTACGGTGGCTCACGTGCAAATTTAGGAGCTCATCCAGCTTCAATGTAAGCAAAACACCATAAATACATCTAAAACCAATGAATATTGTGTGGTGAGCTCAAATGTTGACCAAATCTCATGAATCTTTCTTGGGTATATGCACATTGTATAGTATAATTAATCTACACAAGATACTTCTTAGTTCCTCCGGATGCATCCATGCATTGAAATACAGTGATCAACCCCATTTAATTATAATGCTGCTGCAAGGAGCATACTTTGCCAAACTTTAGTAATACATTCATGTTCAATTGGTTGAAGAAGGTGGTCAAAGTATGAGTCAATGTTTTCAGAGACTATGGAAGCCCTGCATCTGATTGTTTGCATATAGGGAAGCAGGTGCATGGTAATGCAAAACCAATTTATATCCTGAGCAAATGTTGGTGTAAGGCGTTGATTCATATTTGTGCTGTATCAAAGGCTGTATCACCATCCTTATTTCATGTTATCTAAAGCTATCACACATTCTTTTCTGCAAAAGGTGCAAATATTAAAAGGGCCAGTGATTTCATATTTGCCAGGTTGAATGCTGATGGGATACAGCCAGAATTTGGAGATGCACTGCTTACATACTGAAATCCAAGGTATGGGAGCTATATTACCTGGTTTTACAGTGGAGCAAGCTACAGAAAAGCAGTATCTATTAAAGCAGTGAGCAGCATCCTGCTCCTGCATGAATGATATACAGTGTTTTGACTGGTGCATCATAAAGACTGAATTATTGGCTTTTAGACAAGCCTAAGATCATTAATTTTGTTTAGGTGCAAAGCCAGTAGTAAGCCCTGCATTTCCCAACAGCAGGGTTGCATTACACCATATGTGGTAACAGAACACATAAATCTGATGCCATAATCGGATTCCTCAAAAACCCCAGGTGCACATTTTCCCCAGATTTTATTGAGCCAGGGAAAGGCAGGGAGAAGGGGGACATTTCTTTCTATTTGTTCCCAAAAAGGAAGAACGGCAAGGGTCCACGGGATACTCTGGGCTACTCTGTTCCCAAAACAGACCTAAGTAATAGCGAGATCAGTGAGTCAATCAATCAATCATTGAACCTCATTGATTGATTGAAGACAGTCATTCACAGTACAGTGAATGACTGTCTTCAATGATTCAGCGTACACAGTCATTACAGTATATTAATCATTCATACAGTTGGCAGCAGTGATATTACAGGTTTCACAAGCTGGGCCTTGTCTAGCGGGCAGTCCGCAGGCGTGCACAGCACATCAGAAAGATGAGCAGGAACAACACTGGTAAGGCATGACACGAGTGTACCTGCGGGTCACCTGTACCCTTACTCATGGGTTTTTAGGCACTTCAAAGTGCTACCTGTACCCTCCATATACCCGTGGGAGATTAACCCGCAGGTACTCACAGGTTCCTCATGAGTTTGTATAAGTAATATTGAAATCAATGTTTTACTCATTTTGGGATGTAAGGTTAGGGTATTCCTGGTTCAAGGAAGGGTTAGGGTTGAGTCCATGGCTCATAAATGGTCTACATTACAATAAAAATACACCGCCAATTTTGCGGCAGGCGGTGACCAGCTGTGGGTCCCATGGATCTGGGGTGGCGGAGCCACCCGGATTTCGACTGAAAACAGTATGTCAGCAACGTGAGTGTGCAAATTGGCACACTCTGGGGCCAGCCCCAGCTGGCTGACAGCTGTTGTCGCCAGAAATATTATAGCACGAAATTCACCTGATACCCAGTTTCCTCACACCTCTCCCTGATCATTCAGCCAGCTCATAATTCCATTTTTGTAAATCAAATAAATTTATTGGCAATAGCATATATGTACAGGAATTAGATTATGTACAATGTGCTGGTTCAAAACCCCACTCCATGCCCTTTGTGACCACCGGGGAAACGATTAGATCGACGTTGAAGTTGTGCCCTTAAGAAAAACATCAGAGACTAGATATATTGTGAAAGTTGATAGGCCACTTACTGTACCTTTCCCTCACTGCAGTGAGGCTGCGCAAGAGAATGTGTGGTTGCGGAAAGCGAGTCGGAGGTAGCCTTCAATGCCGTCAGTCGTTCCTATTGTGGCCACCGCAAGGAAAAGCAAGTCAGAACAAATAGATATATAAATATCAGAAGAACTCAACTAGCAAGGCCAGAAGAATAGAAAGCAACGACCGGAGGTTGTTGCCATTGAGCAAACCTTTGCTTGAGGTTCTGCCGGTTGTTGAGAGTGCGTGGTTGTGGTTGTGGTTGTGGTTGAAGATGAAGATGACGAACTTCGTGGACACCGCCAGAAGAGGGGATTTGGTTTAGGGCCGGTCGATCACAGTTTAGGGTAGGCTCGCGTGGACTTGCGAAAAATTCTGACGCCGCGCACACAGCGTGAAGAGCGCCTGGAGTCCGACAGCTGGTCCCCACCCAAAGGTCAGCATGGTCCCAAGCCCCAAGCCGTTGGATGCCTGAGCGGCAGAAATTTGCCTCCATATGACGGCCGGCCAAGCCGACACAAAGCATGCAGCTGAACTTGCAGCTGCGTATCAGTCATTATCCCAATGTGGTAAGCGGTCAATTGGTTGCCGTTGAGCAGACAATAAACAACATGCCGTGTGGCTGCACTAATCCAGCCATAATTCGGCTAGCTACATTCTACAATACAGCCGACGCCGGCAGGGCCATGCCATCGGAGGTGTGCACCTGATCGGTGCCTGTGGAAAAGTTGGCGGTGTACATCACATGCTGACTAGGTAGCTAATAAATAATGTTCATTTCACTCAATCATAAGTCTATGAAAACTAAAAACAAAAGAAATTTAATATTATGGATACCTGCGAGTACTTGCTACTCAAAAATCGAAACCTGTACCTGTGCTGTACCTGTGGGAAACGGGTACGAGTGCCACCCGTACCCTTAACCTGCAGGTTTTCCCACGGGTTTACCTGCAGATACCTGCGGGTTACCTGTACTCCTGTCATGCCTTAAACACTGGTGATGACCGTGTTTGCTTGGTGGTCATCCTCGTTGTTGTTCAGCAGGTGTGCCATGATGTGTTCATCCTCAACGTCCTGGAAGTCCACCCCGTATGCTTCGAAATCTTGGACGGGCTTGTTGATGGGCTCAGGGATCCGACGAATACCCTGCGGTCTGTTTTGAATCATCCCAAAGAAAAAGCGATCCCGTGGACTGCAACCTCGCTCACCCCTGGCAGTGAGGATCTGCGAGTTCCAAGCCGCAGCCCACTGCTGTGCGTTGTAGTTGAGTTGATCCAGATAGAGGTGGCTGATTAACCACTTGTGCTGTGGATCTCAAGCATTGAGGCCGTGGTTGTGCTCCAGATCCACGAAGAGGTCCTTCCACTTGTGGTTGTATCCTCTCGAGACGTTGACCCAAAGTCGTTCGATCCAATTGTTGTGAACACTCCTAGAGAATGTACTGTCAGTGCAGGGGGTAGAGTTATAATAAAAGAATCTACCGGCCCCATATATAGCTCCCTCGACCCGAGCCTTGATACCTTTCCATCCAGCAAGCCACCTCCAAGTTTTTGGTCCCGTGGTCCCCCCGCACTCGACTGGGAATACCATAGATGCGGATGGCATCCAGGAAGAGGTCAAGGACACTGCTGGCTCAATTGTTGTTGTGGACTCGAATGCCAGTGACCAGCCATGAATACCCATCAATAAAGGCAGAGGTTACAAAGCCATATTTAATCAACACTGCAAATGCAATCAATACAGATTGTGAAACAAAAACTAAGAAGGCTCACTGTGCTGGCCATCATGGTGCCATAGCGCATTGGGGCCGGCTACGGCGTACACCCAACGCTCGATTCGATCACCAAAGAGTTGAGGAATGCCATTGATGCAAAGGGCAGCAGCATCAAGCTGTACTCAAGAGGCATACACACCTCGGGACACGCCATGAATCCTGTGAGCATGTTCCTGCCAAAGCACTGGAAGAGGGTGAAGCACTCTTGGACAAGGTTGGAGAGCTCTTTGTTGTTTAGTTCCCTTCGACCTCGGGCTCGGGACTGGCGATGAGGTGCAGGAATGACGGCTGCCTCAATGCCTGCTTGAGGGGGGGGGCGGGCAAAGCGGGTGGTGGTTGGAAGGGGTGCTGCCTGGGTTGAATAAGGCTGTAGTCGAGGGTGTTTGCAGTGGATGGTCTTATAGGAGATGCCCCATTCCTCCGCCAGGTCCATCTGGTTTGAAGTTGGAGTGCCTGTGCAAGAGTGTTGCGGTTGATTCGGAAACGAGGTCAACCGGGGTGACCTGTCTGGACATGGGTGACAACTTGGATTTCCTCTCCCTCAGGTTGGTCGGAGGAGGCATGGACAGCGTTATTACGAATACCGAGTTTATGAGGTTTCATTATTTTGTTGGGTAGCAAAATCAGTTGCAGTGGCTATGTAATTGCTGTGTTTGTCACGCGTAACACATTAGAAATGATTAGAAAAGTTTCTAATTCTAGTGCACAGCATTCAGGGATTTTTGTAATGTTTTGCACTTTGATCACAGCCACTGTGACCATGACATTGCCAGAACGCAAACCCAGCCATTTCTGCTGGCCTCACTCAACACCACAACACATTTCACCACAAATTATGAGATGTAAAAAATCTCTAGAACGTTGGCTATCCATAGGTCAAACAACCATGAAATTTGGCTGAATGGATGGCAAGATATGGTGATGTAAAGTCGTTCCACTCAGCTGTTTTTGCACTTTCTCAGAATTGTCTACCTAATAACATTCTACCATGGACACTTTCACCACAAAAATTTGTACCATCAGGACAGCACCATCGGTGGGTACATGTCAAGCGAGCACTTAGCGAGGCTAGAATTGTGTCGCGCGAGGCGGAGTATGCAAGGCGCGAGCCGACGAACAGCGTCGAAGGACTCGCGAACGAGGAGAAGTGCCGCAAGGCGGGACTTGGACGAGAGAACGGCCGTAGAATGACCGCGAGATCGCAAGAAGAGCCCTAAGGCAAGAGACAAGAGACGAGAACTAAGACGATGAGAGATACTAAGTCGCGAGACTTAGGAGCGCGAAGAGACGATGAGAGAAAGAGTA
>KQ086332.1:0-16623 GCA_001020605.1 Schizopora paradoxa
GTGGACTTCTCCAACTCTGACATATTCCATAGTTTCTCCAGACTGACCAACTCTTTTTCGATCTTTTCATTGGCGCGTTCTGCTTTGCTCTCTGGGGAGAGACGCATTTTCTTCCTAGCCTTCTTTGTGGGTCTCTGTGAACGCTCAAGAGTGTGGTTGTCGTGACCTTCTGGGTTTGATTCTTGGCCGCCATCGTCTTCCTCGATCTCGTCTTCCTCATCCTCCTCCTCCTCGTTGCTCTTCTCCCTCACATTGGAAGGCCCTGCATTTGGTTGCACGTTAGAAGGAGTCGCCGAAGGACGACCTCGTTTACGCGTCGCGGAATCTTTTCCTTTTCCATCTCGTCGAGAGGGATGAAGGACGAGGAGGGGAGCAGTGGAATGCGATGTGGGCGTGTCTACTTGAGAACCGCCTGCGATGTTGTGAGTCGTAGAAGGCGGTGTCATTTGTTGCACAGCAGGCGATGTTGTGCGAGACAAATTCGCATTCGAATGAGGTGGGACGGAAGCTCGTGGGTCTTGTTCCCTTCCTCCACCCGCTACGACAGATCTCGAGGAGGAGGCTCCTACCCAAGGCGGCGTCGGTAATTTATTCGCTACGGGTGTTCGACTCGAAATCGAAGAGCTGACAATCGTAGGGGTGTTCCACTTAGTGGTAGGTGGTTTTATTTCCATACTTGCATAATAGCTCAATACGGATTCCATGCCATACTGTAGCATGGAGAGAGGCAATTTGATGCTGCTGTTACTGCTGCTGCACAAGTCCTCTTGAGTGACATTATTCATGATGATGAACAACACAACCGCAAGTCCGAAGCCGTCTGCTCCAAGTTCGACAACGAACTCCATGCGGCTTTCCATCTGCGGCGATAAGAATTGGATCCAATTCACCTGGGGCCCACGGTTGAATGGCATCTTCGCAATGAACTTATGAAGTAACGTCGCAAGACGATCGATGTCGACTGTAGGGTAGCTCTTAAACCAAGCTAAATGGGACTCAAGACTTTCCTCCGTGAGGAATGGTAGGTATGATTTCTGGAAAGCTACGGTGTGAGTGCGTCATGTTAGGATTGGAAACCAATATGTATGCGCACCTCTGATCCAAGGAATAGCCGCAGAACCCCGAGGTATGCCTCGACGATCCCCTCGAACCCTACGTGATCGATAAATATTTCCGTTATAGTATCCAAGAAACATTTTTGTAGTTCCGTCGTCTCCATAGATGATGTTGTATAGTGATTGCTGCGGAAAGGGGAGTCGACGCTGCAGAAAACGAGACGAGCGTTCCTCCAGATCCAAGGGTTGAGATTGACTCGGAATGGTAACCGTACTTGTCAAGCTGAGCGGTCAAAGATTTGAAGTAAATTTCAATGTAAGTTTCACGAAGACTCGCAATAACAAGATGAACTCTTGATGCGGACGAAGCAACGATGAAAGTAGTTCGAGAGCAAGAGGGAAAGCTGTGATGTGGACAATTGTTGACGCTCCGCGCGCCAATCTGGAAACTATTTGCACGTTTCGGGTACAGTACCGTTCCGAATGACCCGACCGACGAGTTCGACGGAAAAAAAATCGAGAGAATTTGTGACTATCATTGGTTATCATTCAAATCGGTACAAGCAGGCCGTCATAGCTATCGAGACAAATTTACATTTCATTCGTTACCTTGCCATTTTTGAGAGGACTTTGAGTTGACCTGTATTCAAGTCACTAAACAGGCACCTTCTTCACGCCACCAATCGCAGACCTGACTTTGATCAAGTCTCCGTCCTGAGGGTCGTCGAACCAAATAATGTCGACGCCAGCGCGGAAAATCAAAGCATGGGACGATCCGCCGAAGTGAAACATGCCCAGCTCGTCGCCGCGCTGGACCATCTGGCCCTCGCGCACCGTCGCCTGGCACGACGAGACCTCCGTCATGCCGATCGCGATGAAGCACATCAAGCCGATCCTCTCGTTCGACGACTCGATGAAGATGAGCTGGCGCGCAGTGAGCGACGTGATGAACGCGAGCGAGCGAACGTATGGGTGATTCGCGGGGTCGTTCGGGTCGAGATCTGATTCCTCCCTCGCTTCTTCTCCAGGCAACCAAGCAGGAGACTGCACGAAGTAGGTGCCGGGGACGTCAACGATCTTGACGATCCGGCCCGAGACGGGCGCAGCCCAACGATGGTATCCTGTCACCTGCAAAAATCCTTGCAAAACAGTTCCGCCCACGAACGGCGCGACGATATCGTCGTAGCCCAGAATAGTGTAAAGGCTCGGGCGCAGCATGTGCTCGAGACTGTAAGGCTCTCCCTTGATCCAGAACGCGTCGTTGCGCTTGACGTCTTTCTGGATGTTATAGAGCACGGATTCGCAAGCACCGCCAATAATGTCGTCGGAAAAGGGTTCAGGGGGAGGAATGCCGACAGGACGAGGGAGAGGGAAGCCAGGTTTAGCTTCCGTGACGAACTCTCGGTTGAAGTAGTCGTCCCAGGAGGTGAAGCCCCAGTACGGCTTAGACAAGTCGCTTTGGAAGATGGCATCGAACGGCATGACCTGGCCATCGGCGGTCGTATAATCAGATGTAACCGCGTAAACCGCGTCGGTGTGGAACCAACCGCCCTCCTCGTCATTCAGAACGTTGGTTGAAGCAGGGGAGTCAAGGAACTGCGACCATAAGTTCAAGAGGATCTTGAACCGCTCGTTGAGCTTGTCGGCGAGGAAGGCGGTAAAGCCACCTTGGGTGTCCATGGCGCGGAAGAGGATCATGTAGAGAGGGGGGCCAAAATGACCGAAAGTGGGTGCATTGTGCAAAACGTAGTTGAGGCATTGGATGAAGTGGTCGAAGTTGCGTATTCCGGTGTCGTCCGGCTGTATAAAGGTTGTCAGCGTCTGGAACGTTCGAAACAGACGATCTAAGACTGAAGACGACTTACGCTCTGCTCGAACATGCGGTTGAAACCCATGAACATGTCGGCATCTCTGATGATGAAGTTTCTGAACTCGAGGACGGCGGTAGTGATAGCATCCCTGTCCGCGCGTTCAAAGCTGAGATGCTCCTTGTGCTTGTCGGTGTCACTGATGAGCTTCTTGAGGAAAGCAGCGTGCGCTTCCTTGGTGGGCGGAAGCCATCCACCTTCGACGAAGCGGCTCGAGAGTTTAGCAAGTCTAGTGGTCATGGTGCTGAGCGTATTGCTTTGCAATGAGGCGAAGAGGAAGACTAGACGGTTCTTATATACGTTCCGGATTGTCCATTCTCTTCGCAGGGTAGGAGAGACGGAGTCGAAGTATCCACGAAATCCCTCGATTACACGTCTGGTCCATAATTATGCGCTCCGAGTGAGACGGGGGGTGGTGCCAAAGGATGATGGATCACTTGGAATGTTGAATGCCTTCCTTTACGTCTAGAAGACTTGTGATCCAAGGGTGTCGTAAAGGATAAACTTGCAATCTGCAGGTGCGACGGCCGATGAGGACAATGGAGTCGATATGGACGCGTTGATGCCGTATTTCTTGACGTGAATCCTCGAAGACTCCGAGGAAAGAAGACGGGTGATTGGAGGATAACTTGGAGCGAACGAGCAGCATTTGATTCTGAGAGAGTCGTGGATGAGCCTGACCTCTGTTGCACGTAACCGCGTACGAATACGTCCATGCAATGCATCGACTCGAAGGACTTCAATTGAATCTGAAGCCCACGCTGGAGTCGCTCAGACCCCAGTCACAGTACGGTTGGGAGGATTTCGGCCCTACGGAGTCGACATTGTTCAATATTCGCCTCCGAATTCAAATCGCTTCGCCCAGAAGAGACAGCGTGTTTACTTGGAAGGAGAAAAGATTCGAGGGTGTTGAGGGCTTGCGGTAGGCGAAATGGCCGCTCTTCGATTTTCTGTGACCTCCTTCCGCAGAAACAGCCCTTTGAGAAGAAAGGAAAGCTAGTTATTATCCTGGCGAGGATGTGAGCGATACGAGATGGTGGTGGTCGACGAACAAGACGTCGCTGTTGACCAATCGAAGGACGAATGTCTTCGGTTCGGCCCATGACATGCATGACCACTCCCGGTCCGGCCCACCGGCTACCACCGTGCCAGCCGGGCTGCCTTTCAACCACCACGACCGTGACGACTTTTTCGACGCTACAGGCCGTATCTTGCATTTTCTTCGAGCAAAAACAAGATTAACCAGTGCTCTATATATCCTGTCCTGTAGAGATCTACGGGGTGTACCCTACAAACTTTGTTTGAAGATGGTACGTGGTCTCGTTAGCTCGGAATGGCCTCTACAAGTTGAGCAGTACAAATGGACTTCATTAGGCTCTTACTTCCAGAATATACCTCGTACGGCCACGTATGAAGCATCCATTGAAATCCTTTGTGAATGAAAACTCATTACAGTAGTGTAGCTGAGGAATGGTGCCGTAGTCGAAGAGATATTCAAGAACACGACTTCAAGTTGCTCGCTTTTTGCTGCGGTTCGCGTCACGGGCGACATCAACTGTCGCCGTTCCAGATACACTTCGGATCAGTTCATGGATACAAGGTACGAGTTTTACACCTTCTAAACCCAACATTTATGCGTGTTATTGAATTATCGAGATGGAATTTTTAGTTATCTTGGCGATTTGCACTTGCATCAACTTCAATGCAATACGTCGTTAAAATTGGTGAGACGATACCGCGCCTTGAGCGATCTTCACGAAAGATTGCAAAGACGATGGCGCGTGGTGTGAAAGTATTTATATTCACTTGTGCTAAAGATTGCTCTAAAGGCGCACAGATGACAAGAAACGTAACGGAACAATGGTCGATGATGAAGGACTAGAAAGGTCCGATCAACTTGAACTGCCATCTGACTCCGTCCATGACTTCTTGCGATTGTGCCAAAGGTGGCCGGGGTTGCTGTTGGGCAGAGAAGGAGCCTGAGCACGCCGCTATTGTGCCTTTCTTCGCGCTTCAAGTCCATTTCCTCTCTTCCATGCAACACGACGTCTGCATCACCCCTCTTCTGTTTCTCGCAGCACCACTTCCCTCCCATCTTCCACCCGACCCATCATCATGCGCCCTCTTTCTGAGTCTCTCCGCGCCCGAGCTCCGACTTCTGTCCTTCGAGAATACAATGCGCTTGTGACAGAGCACACCCTCGGTGGAAACGGTTCCGAATAGACCGGCATACACCAGAACGTGCGTCCTGCTATAAGAGCTCTCTAATAGCATACGGTCTCTCGTCTCCATCCAACCTCATCCTCGTATCCAGGTTTACTATCACAGCACTTCATCATGCCTGCACCTCAAAATTTCCTTCAATACTGCGATGACAACGCTTTGAATTTCGTCAAGCGACTAGCAAACGGCGTTCACATCAAAAGGTGACTGCTGTATATTACAAGTTCGATTTCAGTCCGACGCACTGACTCATTTCTGTTATGTCCCTGTCTGCAGCGTGAGCGGAGACCCGACGCTCAGAAACGATGTATTCAAAATGACCGACTTCCTCGAAGGAGAACTTCAGGGAGTTGGTTGCACCGTCACGCGCAAGCCTCTCGGGGAACAAATCATTGATGGCAAGCCGTCAGGCCTCTATCTCCCAGATGTACTCTTCGCATCCATCGGCAATGACAGCACTAAGAAGACTATTCTTATATATGGACACTACGATGTTCAGCCGGTAACAGCAATTTATATCATTGATGTCCAAAAAATCTATGTTAACAATCTTCATGTTCTCCACAGGCAGCGAAGGAAGATGGTTGGAAGACCGACGACCCCTTCGTTCTCGACTACAACGCTCAAAATCCAGGAGAACTAATTGGAAGAGGCTCCACCGACGATAAGGGCCCTGTCATTGGATGGATCAATGTTCTTGAAGCGCACAAGAAGCTCAATCTTCCCCTCCCGGTAAACCTCAAATTCTGCTTCGAGGGCATGGAGGAAAGCGGCTCTGAGGGTCTCGACGATCTCATCAAAAATGAGGCTACTTCCGGCACGTTCTTCAGAAACGTAGACGCTGTCTGCATTGTACGTCCATCTCAAAGTTAGTTCTGCGCTTCGTGTTATGACTCAAATGCAATTCTTTCCCGCGTTTACATAGACGGACAGTTACTGGCTTAACACTCGTACGCCTGTGCTGACGTACGGACTTCGTGGTATTATCTACTATAACTTGACCATCTCGGGCCTCGCCTTCGACCTTCACTCTGGCGCATTTGGCGGTATGGTCCACGAACCGCTTACTGACCTCTTCGCTATCATGAGTAATCTCGTTGCACCCGATGGAACTATACTTATCCCCGGAGTCAACGAGCTTGTCCCAGCTCCAACCCCAGACGAGATGTACGTATACTTTCTTTATCAGTCTCGTTTATTTGCGCTCTTATTGCGAATCTACTTTGATTCTGATATCGATTATTTGTTTAGCAAATTATACGAAGATATGGACTATTCGATGCAAGACTTCAAGAACTCCGTGGGTGATGAGTCGGCTGGAGATATGTCCGTGAATGCGGTCACTCAGAACACTGTTTCGCTTCTTCTCAAACGTATGCGTTTCCCATCGCTTTCTCTGCATGGCATTATCGGCGCTTCATCCGGTGTCGAGTCCAAGACCGTCATTCCTGCCGAAGTGACGGGCAAGTTTTCCTTACGGTGTGTTGCGTCTTTCAATGCAATTACGAAACATATCGCTGAAAACTTGTGTGCGCTTCATTTTTCTTTCGTTTAGTCTCGTCCAGGATCAGACCCCTGCGAACGTCGATCCTCTTGTGCAAGATTATGTTTGCAAACTCCACAAGAGTCTCAATACAGGAAACACGTACAGACTCACGAACGTTGGAGACGGCTTGCCTTGGCTTGAAGATTACCACCATTGGAACTATGAAGCTGCCGAGAAGGCGACGATCGTCAGTTTTATTTTTCATTGTTTCTGGATTTGCTTCGATGTTCTAACGATACGCTATTACTATAGGCAATATACAACAAGAAACCTGACTACAATCGTGAGGGTGGCTCGATCCCCATCGCACTAACGTTCTCCGATCAAATTGGCAAGAATGTTCTGCTGCTTCCTATGGGCCGTGGAGATGATGGCGAACAGTGAGTTATCCGCTCTCCGTTACATCTATCTACGATTTTCTGACAAATTACGCTCTCTAGTTCTGTCAATGAGAAGATAGATTTCGCAAACTACATCGGAGGGGTGAGACTCTTTCTCGTTCTTTTTCTTATTAGATATGCGAAGATGCTGACTACCTTTTCTTCCGCAGACGAAATTATTCGGGGCATACCTGTATGAAATTGCGGACCTCGCATCGAAATAGGTGTCTGAATGAAGGAAATACTTTCGAGCACCTTGAATTCAATAATAAGAAATGTGAAATGGAAGTTATGATAGCTCTTTGAATGTAATCGCGCTGAAACGCGCTGTTTGAAGCGGTGTCTCTTCAAATCTTGAAATCCTGCACAACGCGAGTTCATAAGAGCTTTCGCCTCCTAAATGCTACTCTTATAAATTGCACCTTCGTTGCAATGACAGAAGCACGAACTGCCCTCGCCACCAGACGCCCTTTAGGTAGATTCGAAGTCGAAGGTGTAGATAGTCGCATGGCGACAACAATTGAACTTTTGCGTATATGGTACAATGCTTGGTTCCCGTATTTTTACATCCTTTACTGTTACAATTTTGGGAGTTTCTACAACATATATACGAACAAGATACATAATTCAATTTGCACAAGAAAACTCGACATCCTCCGATGCAAGCAAACCCATCTCAATAGTCCTCCTCGTCGTCGAACGTCCTATGGAACGATCCCGGCAAATTTCTGAATCCTCGGGTGTTCCTCCTCGCCTCGCTCTCCATACTCTCCGCCTGCTGCTTCGCGACCCAATCTTCCAGCTTCCCTCCCATTTTGTTGAGCCCCTTCCACTCGTGTCGAGCGACAGTACTGTGCCCTCTTGCACTCCAGGCCGCGCTCATCAGTACGGGTTCCCGTGAGTGCCATGAGACGTCGCGCACGCAGCTCGAGAAGTTCGCTGACGGTGAGGCGCTCGAGGCTGGGTCTGGCGCAGAGGGGTCGACCCCCATGGGGGCTGTCCGGCTCCTGTCGAGCACCTGGACACGTCGTCCGTCCAGCGACCAAATCTGCAAGGAAAAATATGTGCCTCAGGATCCAACAAATTTTTGAAGAGCACGAAGTACAACGTACATGTATGCGCCCATCTGACGAGCCCGAGTACACATACGCGCCGCCGGTCGTCTCAGCGGGGCTGAAATGACACCGTATGAGCGTACGCATCACACTGTGCCCTCTATACGTCATGACACTGCAGTCCTTCGGATGCGCCTCTTTCGGCTGCCATCGGTCATCCTGGTAGCGGTAGTCGAAGTCCTCGAGGCCGTACGTCTTTGTCTTCACTTTCTGGTACTCATCGTCGGAACGCATCTTGCGGAGGTCCCAGAGCCGTAGAGCCTGATCCTTTCCGTTTGAGATGACGTATCGCCCGTCGCCCTTCGCGGAGACGTTTGTGATACCTTCGGTGTGGCCGATGAGGACGCCCGATGGCCGGGTAGATGATCCCAGCGAACGTCGGTCCCTAGATATTGTATTCAATAAACAGTCGAATGACTTGAAGAAGGGGTAAACGTACCAAACTTTGATAAATGTATCGTCAGAGGCGCTAATGAGGACATTACTGCCACTATCTGCCCAACAACAGCTATTGACATCGTCTTGGTGTGCTGAAATCTTCACCGTCCGTCTATCCGCTATTAGATCATAGACTTACAAAGCAAGTCAGAATCCAAGATGAGAGACAAGCATCTTTATTTACCGAAGATCTTTCCGCGTCCTCCCGCAATAACCTGATTATCATAAGCGCTTGCTAAACATGATGTTTAAAACCTCGACCTCACCTCATTGCCATCTGCCGAGAAACGACAACTCCAGATGCAATAGCTGTCGTCATCCCAGCCCCACAGACTGTGCGAGCGCGCTCGCGTTTCCGAGAAGCATATCGGTTTTTGCTGGTTTCCCATTTCCATCGTCTTTACCATAAATACTGTCGAGTTCTGAAATTTAATCCAGGTGAGAGGCCAGATGTTGAAAGACGGTCGATAAATTTAGCACTCACCATGGACGAATAGATCATGTGTTCGTTATCGGGACTCAGATGAGAATCGGTGATCGTCCATCCTTCCGCAATGCCTCTGATGCTCTTCATGACCTTCATGGAAGTTCGATGTCCCGTCGTCGCGTCGTACATGATGTCCATCATATTATGTTTGCCATAACTCCGAGGCGAGGTCATGTCGTAGAGATGAAGGTTGAAGTCCTTGCAGCATACATAGTAGAAGGACGAATCTATTCATACAGTCAGCACGTGAACTGAAGGTGTCGGAGAGAGCGGAAACCCACCAGTAGAGAACTGCCCACAGTAAACATTTGCGGGATACGATGCCACAATCGTTCCGTGCGAGTTTGGCACCAGGGACTTGGAGGGGACGTTATCGCAAGTATGGAAAGTCAAAGCACGATTGAACGCACCTCGCTGATGTCCTCAGAGGCTGTCGGTCGTATGCGCATTCTCCTATCAAGCAACGTTCGAGAGACGTTCTTAACGTATTTGTTGGTTCCATGTGCGCTCGTCGAACTCTTCTCCTTAGGAGAGATTCGACCAAACTCGCCGCCATGGAGGAGCTGCAGACCCTTTGGCTGCGGTTCAGCATGCGGGGTCATCCACCACGAGGGCTGCGTTCGGGGTGCTCTTCTTGGCCGCCTTCCAGTTGTTCCTTCATCCTCCTCGTCGTTGTCTTCGTCAGCATTATTGCCGGCAGCATCTGCTCCAGTAGGAAGGTTCGACGAAGAGCCATCGGAAGAGACAACTCGGACATTGAACTGACCAGATCGAAAGAGCGTGAGCAGGCGGGAGAGCTGATGCAGCGACAATCCGCTCGCAGGGGAGCCCTGCCCTCCCGCAGAAGCCATCCCTCGTATTGCCCGACCGTCGACGATGTCTGCGACAAGTGAATGTCAGTGCGATGATAACGACACTGTCAGTATGAAATCAAAACGATTCTACTCACTTTCGAGCAAGCTTGCCACTGACTCTTCTTGAGGGCCTCTCGAAGCAGCAGCAGCTTCCTCCTCGAGGTCCTGCAGCTCCTCCATAGCGTCGTCAGCATCGAGTTCGTGATGCATGTCATCATCATCATCCATATCTTCCTCCTCCTCGTCCACATAATCCTCGTCTACTTCCTGGTCGTACATATCTTCGTGAACGTCATAATTGTTGCTCGACATCGCCCTTCGTAAACGTTGTGAACGTCGAAATGTCCAAGGTGTGAGATTAGGTGGTGGTGGTGGTGTGAAGGCGAGCTGCCGATCGGGGGCGACACGCGATTCGGCAAGAGATCGACGTAAGCGCTGCCGGAAGCGCTCGATCACTTCCAAACTCAATTGAAATTTGAAATTCTGAATGGCATTGAATTACGATTTGCACTCATTTCTACAATTCGTCGTGCGTAGGAGATCTTTTGTTCTTTGGAAGAGGGGGTCTTTCCAACTGCATCATGGACAAGAAATCGTGCACAATGTCCGCGGCAGCAATGCCCGTGATCTCCGCTGGAAAATATTGGAGTCGTTAGTCAGAAACACGGACAGTATTCTTTCCCTGTGAAGACTCACCATGATCATAGCTAGGCGCGACCTCGACAACATCAGCACCACTACAGAGAGAATTTCAGTGATGTAGAAGTAGAGCTTGTGATGAAATTCCATACACGAAATTTAGTCCAGCAAGTCCCCGAATAATACGCTTTACTTCGCGAGTTGTCCATCCGCCAGCCTCTGGGGTGCCCGCTGACATGTTCAAGGGTTAGAGTAGTCATCGCAAGTATTGCTGACATTACTGACTAGCGGGCGCCAAGCCGGGATCCACGACATCGATGTCCAGGCTAAGATATACCGGAGAATCACCGACGCGTTTGCGAATGCGTCGCACAATTTCAGGGATGCCTAAGTCGTCGATGTCGTCGGTGCTGATGAGTTGAAATCCAATGGCATTGTCGTTATCAATATCCGCAGGGCCCTGAAGTGAATCATGTTGGAGAATGTGAATTCCAGGAAACGCATGTATAATTGAAACTGAAAAACGAACGTTCATCTTGCATCGAATCCCCGCATGTATGCTCGTATTCGTCATTAGCTTCTCCTCTGCGGCGAGGAAAAAGAACGTCCCGTGCGTTACGCGAGACTGCTCCGTCGTCGCGCCGGGGTATATCGCCCAGGTATCCAAGTGCGCGTCAAAATGGATGACAGATACGGGTCCATACACTTTATGGAGAGCTCGCAGAATCGGGAGGACAATGGTATGATCCCCTCCGAGCGAAATGATTCGCGGATGCGCCTTGCCGTCGAGCGATAGGGCTTGGAGAGAAGACGTTTCGTTCACGACTGGCCTGGCAAGCAGTGTTGAGTATGCAATTTCCATTTGATCAACGGCAAGCGCGTTGTCGAAAGGATTGACAGGGACCTATCGAAATGAAATTGAATATTCGTTCACAAAGGTTGAAGGGATAAGTCACAGACATCACCGCAATCGATTATACGCGTCCCGAGAGCAAATGGATCCATATCCCATGAAAGAGAATAACCCCGAAGCTCTCTCTGTCGTCGCGAGCCCGAGCGGATCGCGTACGGTCCAAAACGCGCACCAGGTCGATAGGTCACCGCTGTGTCGAATGGCATACCCAGAATTGCAATATCAAATAACGACGAGTGATTCACATCGTCGAGGCATCGGGTGTAGTGCAGATGAGAGAAAGATAGCGGGCCAGAGAAAGTCTGGTCGATTTGCTTCCCGTACTTCTTCGCCCACTTCTCGTTCTCGTCGATCTCTGGCGTCAATTCACCATCTTGCATATGAACTTGCTGGGCAATGGCGCATCCGAGTAGGGCGTGCACGAAGAGATAAGACACCTTGAACATCGTGGAGATAAAGTGAGAGCAGTTTCGACGAACACGCAGGGCAACATGCTTGTCGAAGTGCAAGGTGCGTGTATGCGCGAGAATAGGGAGTGCACGAGTCTTCTCACGACAATAAAAACGAGAAAATAAAATATTCGTGCATCAGTTACCTGGAGTCTTTACTGCAGTGCGAGTTGTATTGCTGAAACAGATGTTAAGAGGTAAATTTCGAATTCCAGCGTTGAGATAAGTGAAGACATACTCAAGAAAGAATGTTATACAGTCGAACCTGTCATTATGCATTACGCTCGCTATGCATAATCGTCCGTTAAGCATGAGCATTTTGGTCTACAAAATGACTGGTACGCACCCAAATGAATCCTTTGTTAAGCATAATCGCTCATTATGCATGGAAAAAGCTGTCTATGGAAACCTATGCTTAATGACAAGTTCGACTGTACAATCCAAGCATCGAAAGCGGGTCGTTAGATGTCAAAGCACATGGGTAGCAAAATACAGACTTCGAGTCATCAAGTCGGTCGCGACGTTTTCGAAGTTGAAGCCCTTGCATTTCTCAAAGGTAACACCTCCCAGGTGCGCCTCTCTCTCGCAGCAAGAGATAAATCAGCCTCTCCATCGTCATCTCCCTCGAATCCAGACGGTCGAGAAACTCCAATCACTCTAACATACCGATGCCAATCCGGCGAATCGTCAACCTCCTCCGTCTCTTCCCAATCGCGCTCCACTAACTCATCCTCACGTAGATCCAATCCACTGTCCCTCATGTCTTCAATCGTCGCGTTGGTTGGTGACTTCGGGCCCGGGGAAGGCAAGCCGAACGCGGAGAGTGGGTTGGAAAGGACGGAGCTGAGGAGAGACTTGGGCTTGCGTTTCGGTATTGACGCGAGGAGGTAGGTCTTTTTCTTCCAGGCGTCGCCTTGGCTTGGGGTATACGTCGGGTCGCATTCAAAGTCGACACTTATCCTCCCCGTCGTATGGTCAAAGCGGAATTGAGGAAGAGGATGAGAGAAGGCGTTTGGATAGGGATATGTTATGGGACGACGGTGACGTTGGACGAGACGACCATCTGTAGGAATGATTCTGAGTTCAAGGTACCAGATGAAAAGCGAGAGGTAGTGAAGATACCTTCGACATCAATCGCATGTCCCGAGTTTCTGCAACACAGAGCGCCGGACTGATCGATGTAAAACACTTGATTCTCTGCTTCTGGTTTCCTAAAACCTTTTACAACAGCATGCACATAGAATCCTAAGACCAAAAGACTCTAGGGAGACGGACCTTCAACAAGAGACGATTCCTTCGCGGGCCAGAGGATGACCTCTCCCCCGTCTTTCTGACTATCCGACGCAACATCCAGCACTCGTCCTGTGGCCAGCGAGCGAATGACAAAATAACCAAGCGGGAATCCGAAGTTATCAATTATCGAGGTACTCGCAGAACTTGAATATGAAGGCGGAGGTGGTAAAAGACTAGCAGCGGGGCCTGAAATGCCTGCATCGACAGTGACGTTCAAGGCCTCGCCTGTCGGAGAATTATGTTGCTCAGAAACAGGGCTACTCGTCGTTTGCGACGATTCGGATATCATATTGATCAGCGTATTGGACAAGTGATGGGTTGTATGTGATGTGTTGGTTGGAACGAACGCAGAGTCGTCTTAGATGGTGGTCGTTGCAAACAGACGCGAAGTCTGGTCGTGTACCAACTGCACCTCGAGGCCTCTCGACTAGACGGCAAGAAATTCATGAATGAAAAGACGTGCCGCGCTGCGCCGGCAGTTCCCCTTGCTCTCTAGCTTTTTGGACGTGGAACATCGATGATTGTAAAAATCGGCGACGAGCGCAACGAAATGGAACGCAGATTCTGCCAGGGACAGGTTGAGAATCATGCCATGATGCTCGTCGAGCACTTGGGTGAGTTGCAGTCGTTGACCGGTCGCGCAGAATTCATCTATAGTCACAATTTGCCGCGCTCTAGACTCGCTCTCGACCGTGAAGGCTCCAGGGAAATATTTTAATACTGATCAAAACAAGACCTTGACGAGAAGTGGACGATGAAGTGGAAGCTGGAGAATCCTCGGAGAAATTAGACACTCGTTCTCACGGATTGTGGACCTTGAGTGCCCTTGCCAGAGCAAGGGGATTTGCATTTAGGTATATGTAACGCACCTAGTACCACCCCAGGAGCTCTTCGCATGTCTACAGATCTAGACGAGATAAAATAATACATGTAGTGTCCGAATAAAATACAAGTTCCAACCAGACGGCTGATTATGGTACAAATTCTGCTTCGTCGTAGCGAGCCTGGAGACTCTTTCTGTTCTTACGGACCACATAGTCGGTATCCGTCCTCCTTTTCTTTATCGATGTATGAGGTTTTTTGGGTGACTCCTCATCGTCATTGTCCTCTTTGTAAACCTTTCTCTTGCCCCGACTAGACCTCGAAGAAGCAATGCTCCCCGATGCATCTTGAAGCGTTGAATTACCAGATTCGACTTCGCCGTGTTTCGACTTTCGTCTCGAAGGGAAATCTGGCATATCCGTCAGAACATCATTACCCCGAGCGGCCATAACTTTGTCCATGAATTCGCTGGTGCATTGCGTGGTCACGCAGTTCTTTGTTTTGGACTTTGTCGCCGTGTCTTCCTGAGGTTCTGGAGTCACAAACGAAACAACATAAGTATATCGTGAACCGAAAAAGAACGAGAGTGCTTCACCTGGCAGGTCTTTCAACGCGCTGAGCTTGTGTTCAGCTGGTAGCGCACTAACGGCTTCGTCGATCACGTCGTAAAGGTCTTGGAAGACATCATCGGTATCTCGTACCCCCAGAGGTAATCGAAGACGCCTCATCTTGAGTTCTTGAAGTTGGGACTCGTCGGTAACGGCATTTTTGACGATATCGTTCTTCAGTTCTTTGTAAGATCCTATAATGAATTTCAACAGTGTTGAATCGCTTTGACGAGTGGGGAACAAGCATCTCCGAAGACCCAATAGGCACTTGAAGATTGGCTTGAAATACTCGTGAAAGCCCTTCAAGATGGCTTTCTCGAAAGTTTCATCGGAATTAGTGTATCCCTCCTTCGAAAGAGCAACTGTTTGCATTCCTGCCTCAGTAGGCTCTTCTTCATTCCATTTGCGAACAATGGAGTCGGGATATTCCTTGGAAGGGCGAGGAATTCCCGGCCCGGCAGACACGGTGCAAACCCAACAAAGGACGTAAATGAGAGACTCTAGGTCATGGTAGTACGCGTGTTTCAGATTGAAGTTCGTAGCCCTGAGGACCTCGATGGCCATGAACGGAACGGTACCCTGCGCGCGAAAGAGAGCGTCGTCAGTCTGAATGCCCATGGACACGCGTAAAGTCAACTCACAGTCCGATCTGCCAGGGCAGAGCTGTCCTCTCGATCGATGAAAATAGAATAATCAAAGTCGATCAAGAACCCTTCGAGTCGCTTACGCACGTCCTCCGGGAGCGACGTCTTGTTTTCCGCCGCGGCAAGAAGATCATTCATGGTCAAGCTGCGGTCTTCATCGATGTTGTTGTTGCCCTTATCGTTGTTCGCACTCTCTTCGACCAGACTCGGAGCCTCGCCTTCGCCTTCGCTCTGGAGTGAGTCTGCGCATATACTGGAGTGGCAATTGATACCTTGGCTCTTCAGGAATTCAACCAGCTTCTTATCATTGTCGGCGAGCACGATATTGTTGATGCTGATATCGCGATGCAAGCAGCCCGCTTTCTCGAGTTGTTGGATCGCTGCGTTCAAAACATTAATGAGCTCGACGCAGCATTGGAACAAATGGAAGTCGACCCAACATACCTCGGATAATATCTCGAATCCCGAGCAGGAGTTCCTCCAAGCACCGGAAGGCCGTCAAAGGTCGGCCGAAAGGCCACATGAGCAAGCGGTAGTGCTCCCGTGCAAAGTAGTTGAACCACTGTGACCGTTTCCACTTGTTCAGTTTGATGGCACCGTCTTCATTTTGCTTTTCTTCGTCTGCAGACGCAGCGCCCACGTTCTTCGCTTCAGCCTCATTCTCCTCGACCTCTTGGTCCTCAAATGGACTAGCGAAAAGGGGCTGGGGTTGTTTCGTTGATTTCAGCGTCTTTGCATTTGCGTTGAGGGTATTCCTGATGTTCTGGGTCGAGTCGTTGACGCCGTCGACTTGAACAATTTCATGGCGCACAAGGATCGGGATGTTAGTGACGTTCAGTGCGTTCAGCTTGTTTAGGATCTGGACCTCTTTCTGTGCTCGTGTCACATCCACCCATGCATCCTTCAGAGCGTAAGTCGTCCGCTGGGACGTGCCCGAATCGTCGTCCGTGACCTCGAGGCACACGGTCCCACGCCCAAGGATTCCGGTCTCTGCATGAACGACGTTCTTGACTGAGTACTTGATCCCACTTAAAGTAGCTGAGGTAGGTGCGCCATTCTCGATGGAGATGGTGGTGTCATATCCAAGATACTTATCATCGGCGTAGACAAGGCCAGCGAGCACGCGAAGGAACTGAAGAGGTTTCGCGAGGATGTCAAATGACGAGCTTATGAGTACACCAGATCGGTCGATATACATGAGGTACATCGTGGATCCCAGAAGCATCACTCCCAGGACGAACCGGCGGTTGTGTTGATTGCGGAAGATGAACTTTGCGACTTGCCACAGT
>KQ086333.1:0-16431 GCA_001020605.1 Schizopora paradoxa
GCGAGGAGGATACGGCGAGTAGCGGTTCATCGAGAGCTTTTGGCGAGAGTCTTCAGTAACAGGTTTGTAGTTCGGCTTTAGCGGTCGATTTTCGTCAGTTTTTCGATGTAGTATGGTAGCTGTAGTCTATTGAGACATAGGAAAATTGTTGCCAGAGCGAGCGGACGAGGAGGAGAGCGAGAGCGATGTATTTTGTCGAGGTGTAAGTACAGCAGCTACGCTTACAGAACGCGCGTGCCACGCGAAAACCACGAGAAATTGAAACTCAGTTGTCCTTCCGCCAGGAACTTTCGGTAAATCCCAGTCCGGCTGGCGCCGCGTCTGCCCAAGCAGACATCTAAAAAAAAAGTCAGCCTGGACTGTGTTACGAGTCTAGAGCTCGTCGACTCGGAGGCAACTTGAGCATCTGGCGCACCTCTGGAAAGACCCAGAAAGCGATTCAGCGGTATATACCAGAGAAGCAGAAGCGATAAGACGCACCTGCGAAGCTTTAGAATTCCATCTTCCCAACGACGGCTGAGCAGATCCAACAGCGCACAACGCGCAACCCCGTCCACTGCCAGTGGCATCCTCAGCCTCACGAACTTCCACATCTCCACCAGCTTCCGCCTCCCCATGAACCATCCTACCCTCCCCCCGACGCTCAACCGAAACGCCATCCAGTCTGCACGGAAGCAAAGACCATATCAACCTCATCTGTGTCCTGCAAGTTGCCGCGTAACCCGATGTCATCGACTGACAGACCTCGACGTGAAGCGAACGACCCTACAACAACAACGACAACAACAGCTCCATAACCTGAACCTTCGAGCTCGCGCTTGAGATGGATCAGGTTAGACAAGAAGAGCCAACGTACCTCTCCACAGCGAAAGAGGGTGTCCATCGACGCGTCCTCGCCGTCGTCCTCGTTCCAACCTCCTCCAAGTTCCTTCAAGCTCATCAAGCCCCCAATCACCCATCTTTCCTCCACCGAATCATCATCCAACGCTTACTTTCTCTCCTAAGGTGGCGCCACATCTCATTTGTCAGTGATTCGCGCTTCTTCACCAACACGCGTCGTCGTCGTCGCCGTTCAAGTCGAAGTTCACGAACCTCTTGCGTGCAGACGCGTCATTGCCTCTCATCTTTCGGCTCTTCAGCGCTTCGGCGCTTTGCGCGCCCACGCCCATCACCGACATCCCCGCGTCATCCCTTCCTCCACAAACCACGCAACAACAAAATCACCACCAAATTTCAAATTTGCCTCCAATCTCTCATTATCATTACCATTACAAATATTGTCGCAAATTTTCCGGCCCACACGTACAACTTCACCTCGCTTTGCTTCCCTCTCTTCCGCCCGCTCGGCAAGATCCGACCTCACCGGCTCATCCCGAAAAATTTGTTCAATCCACTCACACATTACATCACACTCCATGCAAATAATTCAAAATGAAAACTCGTCAGCTTTGCATCCTTGACCAAATTCAGAAGACAATGATAAAATAGGGGTGCAGTCGGGTACGGGTAGTTCCGAGCTGCAAACATTGTGTTCTTACACCAAAGCAAATCAGACTAAGAAACTATTTCATAAAAAATTGCACAAAAACAGCCTCCTAAAATATCTGTACATTTAATTTACAGGCTTCCTCTCTTGCAGTTAAAAATATGGATCATGGATGGATCATGGATCTCACAGCTTGAAGCTTTTTTGTCCCCAAAAAAATTGTTGTTGTCTCACAGTTTGAAACATAAATATCTGTATTTTTATTACCATCATATCCTCAGCGCTCTCCGCAGTGATTTGTGCCACTCACATTAGGAACACACCATCCCTCTCACACAAATAATCATCAAATGCAAACCCCCACAATAGAACTCAGCCTCTCTGCCGAACTTGACTGCATGCGTCTCGGCATCCCCCAAACCCACATCGAGTCCACCGTCCTCCACCAACTCCAACAACAACTCCAACAGCAAGGCATCCAAATGCAGCCTTCCAACAAAGTCATAGTCAAGTAAGTATTCTCTTCTCTTCTCTTGTCATCTTTTTTTTCTCTTCTCTTCTTTTCTTATTTTTGTTATTCTTGCTATCCTCACAAACACAATAGAACTTACAATAAAAAATCAGCTCGGTCCAACAAACTGCACCACATGTATGTAATGTATCTTGGACTTTCACCTATACCTATGAAGGTGTGATCCAAATGCAATTGCATCAGAAAAACAATGGCAATGCCTCAAGATACCAGTACAATAATTTTTAGCGACACTTAATACAAATCTCTTCTTGGTTTTCTCTTTTGTTGAAACAGAAGGTCTTTCAAAATCTATTTTTCTCTCTTCAGATTAAATTGGAATAACAGCATCACCAAAATATGTGTATTACAGCTGTTTGCATATACATGACACTCTAGAAATTTTGTGAAAAGAGAACAAAAGAGAAAATTTGTGGACTTGGCAGATTTTGATGTTTTTCCGTGCACAGTTGAGCTCCCCTACTTTCCAAGCCAATCAGCTTAGAGCTTTGTAAGTGACCAGATTTCGGTTGTACCCAGGATCTGCAGATGATGTTGATGCACACACCATATGAAACAATAAACATCAAATTTTGCTAAACTCAACTAATTCCTTTTTGTTATTTCTTTCTTTCTTTCTGCTGAACAGTGTCATGATATATGCAAACAACTGTAAGGGTTTACCAACAGGACTGATAATCACTCAAAACAAAAAGTGAACCACAAATCACTAACAAATCAATGTCCTGATGTCATCAATGACATATGGGGTACATAAGTACAGTAAGCACATGTTATGAGTTACTCATCATCATCTACTCATAATCTTCTTTGCATACAATTCATAAGACACCATTTTCACTCATCTGATTACATGTACACATTTTCTTGTATATAAGACAGGCCATTCTCTCATCTCAAGCTCACCAACAAAAAAACTCCTCCAAAACTATCACAAAAGCATCAGAGATTCACAATGTCACACACCCTGAAGGTTGAACTCCATCCTAATGCCCAGGGCCAATGCATAACCCTCCAAATCTCCATGTCATCAGTGATAAATGCCACTGAGAAGAACATAAATGACAGTGGCCAAAGTCATATATTTGGCAAGGTTACTGTGACGTGAGCATTTTATCTAATCCGTATACAGGCTTGTTGCTAATTTGAAAAAAAATGGAAGTAATGTTGTCCAAAATGGGGGGGAATACAGCATAACATTTCAACCACAAGGCGGCTATGAGCAGAGATTTGATACGACTCTCTGACATTTTTCAGACAGAGAAGAATGTCCAGGAGCTATGTAAGTTGTTTCTGTTTTCTGATGATGATAGCCCATGATTACTCATCCTGATTATATAGCACACATGTGAACTTACATGTGACTTGGTTATGAGCCATCCTGCCCTCTATTAATTCCTTCTGAGTGCCCATGGCTCATACTCTTTGCACCTTTTAACCTTTACTACTACCTTTATTATTCTTCATTATTTCATTCCTACAACTCAAACTCAACTCTAAATGACTCTATGTAACTCCATATGACACAACTACACATTAGTACCTATGCTGTAGCCTGTGCTATATCTACTTTCCCAAAAATTTGTGTTCCTTTTCCTTGCTAAGTCTGAAACAAGCAGCTGTATTTCTCAGCATACAGTGAGTCCAATATTATTGTCTCTCTAACCAGAGTGTGCACATGCAGGCCCTGGCCACCCCCTTACTCTGAAACCCTCAAAAGCAACCTCAAAGGTTTTCTATTGCACCTATGTTGTCATTGAGTACTGTCAAGCACATAGTGACAGATGTGTAGCATATTCAAAGTGCAATATTACCCACCTGAGTGATGGTCTGACATCAGTTAGAGCAGAGCAGTGCCGAGTTCAATGCTCTCCAAGAAGTTTTGATTCCAATCATATACACATTGTTCTGTGAACACACATTCAATAATTGAGGATGAAGAAACAGAATTCATTGACTCCTCAGATTACAAAAGACTTATTTCCCAGTAGATATTATACTTGGAGATTGCAGAAAATCACAATGTTTGTCCATCTGAATTGGCATTTTAATGTACTATAAGAGAGGGTGTAGATATTGCAATACTAGTATGCTGGAGGAAGATTTTTTTTGGGCTGAGATTGTTGTGTTTCAGGTTCTGTATGTCATGACTTGGATATGCACGGCAAAAGTCTTATGGAGGTCATAGCAAACACAATGGGAATGAAGCTAAAGTGTTAGCCAACTGGACCAAAAGGCCACAATATCAGAGCTATCTGAAATTATCTGTTCCGTTATATAAGCACATCACTGGTATCAATTTATTTCAGATCATGACAGAGGTTTTCAGGACATTGAGTCTGCTGGCATGCCTTTGCATATGAGGCTGACATACTGTGGGACACTGACATACAGAGAGTTATGCATCCAATGCTTGTGTGCAGGGGGTATATGTTGATCAATGTGGTAATGACATCACAGTAAAATAGGTGGTGATGACATAGATGCAGGAGGGCCTAAGGCATACTAGAAGATCCACAGCTATGTTCACATCATGACAGACATTTTGCTTGAGATGGGAATACATTTATTCAATATATCTGGATGATTCATCTCCTAAGATGAGCAAGAAATTGTGCCTATGACAGGTATGCAAACATATTTTCACATTGTCCACTCATGTCTCGAAAAATTTCCTCTTAAAGATTGAAAGTGCTTACTATTCTTATCAGGGCACATGGGTCATTTATATGCTAAATGTTATGAAAACATGTCTGATTTTTTGCAAAATAGATCTCCAGCAGCATGATGTTCTCTGAATAGCATCAACAAAAGATGCTGTTAAAGAGATTTAGTGAGAGATAGTAAGTAAATGGAAGAGTTTATCTATAACGAGCATCTTATCTGAAGCACTTCTAAATCTCTCACAGTAAAGGTAAGTAAGATAGGAAAAGAACTATGCTTTGCAAAATAGTAAACATGAAATCACATCATTTGGTAATGATATGAGGAGTATCACTAGAAGTATATACATTTCACACTAGATTTCCCCTATTTAAGAAGCATAGTGAGATCAATAAAGCATAAGATGCTTGAGTTATGAAAAATGACTAGTTGATGAAAATGACTGTTGCATATGAGCCATTAGCCACCATATCTTGCTCATCCAAGAGATTGAATGACTCATTATGTTTCACAGCCAATCTCCTTTCTCTAAAAAGATTAGTAAGCACCAAAAAAAGTATGTAGAGGTAAGAGTTATCAAATATGAGTACATGAAGAAGATTTCTGTTTGCATACTTGCCATAAGGCATAATTTGTTTCTAATATAAGGAATATATCATGTATAAAAAGATGAGAATCCTCCCAATCTAAGCCCCCAACTCAAGCAAGACAGTCTATATCAACTAAGCAATCAGTCTCAGAAAAGAACTTAGAAAAAAGAATAATAATAGTTTTCCAATGGCACTCACAGTGAAGATTGAAGTAAACGAGACTGCTGAAGGCCAATGCAACAATCTCAACATCACAATCTACTTAGTGAAAAATGCAGTAGAGAGAAATATTGAAGAAAAAGGCCTAACTCAAGCAATTATAAGAGCTACAGTGATGTAAGTCCTCTTCAATGTTTTATTCTTCTTGTTAACTTCATAAGGCGCACAAATGACTCAAATTTTAACAGTAATGTTGTCCAGAATGGAGGAAAGTACTCCATAAGATATCAAACAGGAGGAAATGATCATGAATTTGAAACAACTCTGTAAAATTATGCAGCTGTAGAATGCTCACAGTTCCTCTTGGTGGTTATGTGGCACACATATGATCATACATGTGTTCTGTTTATGAGCTATCCTTCCTCTCTGAAAGTCCTTCCACTTGGCTCAAATACATTTCTATATGACTCTACGTGACCCTTGTTAATGTCACATCATTCAGTTACATTTCTCCCCTACATTATGCTCAGAGATACAAGTACATTCAACCAATTTTATGTTTCATCTTATAGCCAAATTTAAATTAAGTAACTTTATTTCTCATAATACAGTGAGATCACAGAAGCTGTAAGAAATTTCTTCACAAACTGCAGAAAAGCAGACAGCATTATTATGACCTATTCAATAGGCAAGCCACTAGAAGTAATGGCTGTGTTCCTGGGAGTGAATATTGCAGACCTGCTGAACATTAAAACAGCTACACTCATAAGATTTCCTTTTTTTTTTTTTTTGAACTCTGTATTATTGCACTATGTAGGGAGACCCTATGTCAAGGCAACACTATACATGTACTGTACTGTAGAGGTAACTTGTCAATGAGGAAAATTCAAAAACAAAAGGTGAAACCCGGAGGGCCCACATGATGACACTAAAGAGGCTAGTGTAGAGAGTCACTGATCTGTCAGAGAAAGAAAAATCCCCTGGCCTTAGACTAGGCAGGCCGCAGGTTATAACCTCCCCGGGTAAACCCAGTGGGATAAGCCCCGGTGTGAGGAAGACGATCGGTCCCCCGGTGTCGCCTTATAACTCCCCTGCGACCAGGGATGTGAGACCATGACGCCGTGAGGCTACAAAACAAGAGAGCATGCAGTCATGAACTGAGAATCAGTAGAAAAGAAAAGAAAAGAAACATCAACGCTCGAATCCTCCCAATGGCCTACGCCTCCTGCGCCTCCCCCGTGCCGAATACCTTCTGAAGTCGCTGGGTTGCGTCCACGAATCGTGCGACCCTCTTGAAAGCGTCCGGGTTAGTGAGCAGCTCCACCAAGGAGAGAGATGTCCGAGGATTCCGCTGCATCATCTTCCGCTCCTTCGCGTACTTCGGGCACGCTAGGAGGAAGTGCGAGACGGTCTCCTCACAATCCTCGCAGTGAGCGCACTGTCCTGTGTCTGCCTTTCCAAGGCGATGTAGGTACCCGTTGAGACCGATGTGACCCGACCGAAGTTGAACTAGCATGCTGTGTTGTCGACGCGACAGACCGGCTGCCGCCTTGTGGAAAAAACGGACTGGGCGACCTGCTCGCAGGTCGCGCATCGCGATTTTGTCGTAACGTGGAGATGGTGCCCATGCAATCTTTGCAGCCTCGTCCATCCTCGCCATGAAAGCCTGCTTCGCAGCCGCAGCGCTGTGCGGTAAGCGGGTTCTGAACTCCTTTGGGAGGCGGTGCTCGGTGCTTGACGTTCCAGCAGCGGCCCATTTCGCTCCTCCATCCACATATTCATTACCTTCAATTCCAATATGGCCGGGCGTCCAGTATGGCTGGAGGTGCATGCTGGTCCTCTTGCGTTGCACCCTCGCAACTGCGTGCTCCAGGAGCTTCACCAGGTAGTGACCCGGGCGGCTCCTTTTAATCTCCAACGAGCAGAGCGCAGCCTGGTTATCAACGCCTAAAGTAGCAGATGCAACACGTTGAGTCTCCTGTCTCAGCAGCTCCATTGCCAGGTTCATCCTGACCAGCTCCGCTTCATAGACAGTGTGATTGTCCACCGTGCCTAGGTGCATCTGCAGCATGCGAGGTGCCCTACCGTCTCGGAAAAGAGCGGCCGCTGCACCTACCCCACCTTCGCAGGCAGATCCGTCGGAGTACAAACGAACCGTAGCACGATTTGCCTTGTTGAACCGTTTTGCTTCATCCTTAGTGTCGTGCACCAGAGCGCGGACCGACGGGAGAGTCTTGGGCGACGGTCGATAATCGCCAATAACCTCGAAATCGTCCGGCTGCAGATTAAAAGCGTGGATCAGTTCATGAAGGGGCGATCTATGCTTTTGGACGTAGCGTTGGGCTTTCAACATGCTGTGCTTGAGAGGGTGAGTGGCGGGCAGCGTCACCATCCGCACCGTAGCGCGCTGGCTGAGCTTGTTGGCTAACACCCGGAAGGGCGGAAGACCTGCATGTAAGCATGCAACATCGGTTGCCGTCGAACGTAAAGCGCCCATGATGAAAAGGGCCATTTTCCGATGCACCCGCTCTAGCATGTTCGCAATGCCAATCGATCCCTTCTGCCGTCCGCTCGGATAAAATCCCACGAATGGCTTAAGAAAAACATCAGCCGCATAGAGATAGCTAGGAACAACACACGCGTAGTAAAGCCGTCGGGCAAACTTTGCGGATATTCCACGAGAAACCCTCCCCAGTCGAGAGAGGGCATCTGCTCGTGCCATGCCCTTCTTCAAGGCGTATGCACCATGAGCCTTACCATTCAAGCGATCGTCCATGTACACGCCCAAGTACTTGACCGCTACTGCAGGGTTCACCTCCACCCCGCCGAGGGTTAAGGTTCTCCCTTTGTCTCGACCGGCCTTCGAGCGCGGAGCTGCTATCTGTAGACACGCAGTTTTGTCATACTCCCACTTCACGTTATGGGAATCACCCCATTCCGTGAAGCCGCCCGGGCCATCGACGGTTGCCTCCGCGAGTGCATTCGCAACCTCAAAACTTGGCCCTTTGGTTAGTAAACCAATGTCATCGACGTACGACAGTGAGGTCTCCGAGCGCCTGTTCGCGTTCCGAGTCATCAGTTCCGAGGTGTAAATAGCGAAGAGGATCGGGGACAGTGGGCACCCCTGATCCAGTCCGCTCTTCACGGTGAATGGCGCAGACTCGAAGTCGTCAAAACTGAGTGTCGTTTTTTGCCCTTCCAGCATGGACGCTACCCAGTTAGTATACACCTTCGGAATACCTTTCATGCGCATGATATGCACCAGTTTCCTGGGATCCGTGCTGGGAAAGGCGGATTTAATATCAAGGATAGCGAAAGTAACTACTTGCCGTTGCCGCAACGCATCCTTTATCCAAGCGATGGCAACATGCAGAGCATCCGCCGCCATCCGTCCTTTCAGAGACCCATACATGTTGGGCGACAGTAAAGAGAAGCGGTCAGCAGCATGCGAGAGATCCATCGCTACGCACTTTGTCAAAATCTTCACATCACAATTCTTAAGTGCGATGGGGCGATATGACTTTGCCTTCCGGTAATCGTCTTTTCCTGGCTTTCGAAGTACCACCGTCCGTGTGACTTTCCATTCTGGCAAAAGGAAATTCAGCTTCATAGAGCCCCAAAAAATCTTACCCAGGTATGGGACAAGGAGCTCCCGTGCCTGCATATAGACCACATTCGGGATGCCATCGGGTCCCGGTGCTTTGGACGGTGCCAACTGTCGTATTGCCGAGTCGATTTGGTGGTTCGAAACTGGCTCGAATGGAAACACCTCATCCGGGTAGTTGGGATGTTGCGGGATGTTCAAGGTGTCGACTGAGGCGGGCGGGAGAAAGAACGAGTTGAAGAAAATGTTGCTCTTCTCTGCGTTGTCCAGGACAGCCGGTTCATCTGGTCTTGCTGGGTCAAGGATGGCCGGGACCCGAGTTCGGCTGAAATCTGTCGGAGGGGTTAGTACGATGCAACTGGCCTTGAAGATCGAAAAGGCGTCAATTTCTTTAAGGAAGAGACACCAATGCCGATCCTTGGCTTCCTTGAAACGCTGCTCGAACTCCCGCTGAAACTCCCGGAACTCGTCGATGCACGGATGAGCGATGCCCTTCTTCTGCCATTGATGTGCGCGCCGTCCCATCCGCCGTCGCTGTACCACAAGCGGCTTCAGCTCCAGAGCCCACCATCGCTTTTGATGAGGACATGGCTTTGAGAAAGGGACGTGAGCATCCATCGCTTCATTAATAGCACACATTACCGCCGCGTATAATGCTTTCAAATCCGCGATGGTTCGGACATGCGGTGGTCCATCATCACGCTGCAATGCCGCATGGAGAGTCTCCCGAAAGACCTTCCACTCCACACCTCGAAAGTTGCGTCTTGGGGTGTCAAGCACCCTGGCAACCTCCCACTCGAGGATGGTGACAATCGGATAGTGATCCGTCTTGACTGGGATGTCGCCGGGCTGAGTAGTGCACTGCACAATACTCTCCCGGAGTTCCCTCGTCACGAAGACATTATCGACGCACGTAAGGTTTCCAGTGCTACAGGCGACCAGAGTCGGTAACAGCGCAGGAAGCGCCATTACCAGGTCAAAGCGAACGGTGAGACTGATGAGAAACTCAGCTGCATCGAGGTCGAAGAGCGGGTGGTTGCGTGGTTCATCCCACATAGGATGATGACGATTGAAATCGCCTACCCAAACCATGACCGCTTTTTGAGGATCCGCTGCGTCTGTGTCACGTACTGATCGTATCCACCTTGCTACCGCCACCAGGGCGGCAATAAGCTCCACAGGCGTGATGTCCGGCGAGTCGACCGGTATTGCAGTCCAGCTGTTGGTAGACAGTTCAGAATTGATAAAAAGAACAGACCTTGTCATCGCCGCCTTCGCATCGCCCTGCAAGTGCGTCGGAGGGTAGATGACTCGCCATTTTGATGATACTGGGGTGAGATGTTGATGGTTCTTGTACGGTTCTTGAATGGCGAGGATGTCGTAAAGCGCCGGTGTTGTATTGTTGAGGAAATCGTGCTGGGCGGAGTCGGATTTGTTGAGATTGGCCTGACGAATGCGAAGCTGGCCTGATGCGGGTGCGTCTCGCTGAGTGGGTGGTTCAGGTTGTTCCATCATTGGCGGGAGACGAGGACGCGGTTACACTGAGCTGCGCCGTGCCGTTGTTACCGGTCCAGGATGTTTGCTGGTCCAAGGTAGATTGACGCATGGCGGGGAGACCGAAGTTGCCTTGTTGGAACTGCGGAAGTGGTTGAGAGTTGGCTGGAGTACTGGCTGGTGTGCTGTCGTCAGCGTTATGCTTGGGCTTCGGGGCACCCTTCCAACTGTTCCGGTAAGGCGGCGAGGGTGTTGGGGGACGTGGTGGTGTCTCCTCGGCTGCTAGCTCCCAGGTAGACGGATCAGTAGAAATGACAACGTACTTGAAGAGTGTCGCCGGGTTACGCGAGTCCATCCGCTTTTTCTTGGTCCAGTACGTGGGGCAGTCCCTTGAAACTGCACCGTGGCCACGCTGTTTGCAGTTGACACAGTACATGTCTTCCGGTAGCTTGACGCTGCAGAGATTAGTTTTATGCTCCCGACCACACCATCCGCACTGTACTTTCGAAGGGCAGTCCACCGCCTTGTGGTGAGCGAACATAGAGCACTTATTACACCGGAGGGGTTCCGGGAAAAGCTGCACCGGCATTATCTTCGCCCCCCGGATGTACAAGCCATGCCGAATCGCAGTATTCGCCGTCTCGGGCGACGGGAACATGGCAATCAAGTGAGCGTACCTCTGATTTTTCTCCCGACGTCCAGGCGGTTTCATCCACCTCGTGTTGCTGAGCGTACCTGCTGGCAGATGCGCAGAAGCCTCTACTCGCTCTCGTTCATCCCTATCATCCACCTGGTAGGCGATCGGGACGAATTTGAGGAGACATGGGTACATTGTCCCTTTCATGACAGCCCCGGGATCGAAATCAATCACGAAACGTGCACGTACGTCCGGATTTTTCAACCAGCGAGCGCTCTTGACTGAGTCCAGCTCGAAAAGAAGCCCTCCGTTCCGCTGCTTCTTGGCCGCAACGAAAGCAGTGTCCTTCGGCCTGTCCAAACCAAAAATGCCCATCTGCAGTAAAGTTACGTTACCTTTCTCCACCAGCTCCTCCTCCGTCATCTTGAGGATGGTGGCTGCCGACGGTGTGTCTGGCAGGTCGATGTAGACCAGTTTTTGCCGTTCGCGTACCCTGTCTCCCGCTAGCTGAGACCCTGGAGAGGCCGAGTACATCGCGCCCCTCTGCGCCGCCTCCATATAGGTGCCAGATCCTGGCGGGGGTACTACGTTGGCTCGAAGATCCTCAGCGTCGCTCTGCGAGCCTCCCTCCAACTGGTTTCGATCCTGCTCGGGCAGCAACCGGCCGTGCGGGTGGGGACGCAAACACAAACATGGTTGCGTCAACCCCGTAAGCTGCTGCTGCTGGAGCGTAACCGCTTCACAAGCATGAGCAACCACCTCTGCTGCGTCATTCCTCACATCTGTCATGAGATTGTCCGCATGCGCTGTGACTTCCTCGTTCATCCGATCGACAAACTCCGTCGCTTTCTTTGCGAGCTCAGCGTCCATATCCTCGAGACCGCGAGCGAGACCTGTCGTGAAGTTGGCAGTGGCTTCGCTGATTTCCCGTGCGCAGAGGTCCAGTCGTTCCTTAATGAGGTCGACGATCGGACTCGCTGCCTCGCGTGCTGCGTTGACTGCCTCCTCCGTGATCTCTACCTGTTTGTGTATCTGCAGCAGCTTTGCGACAGCAAGCATGCCTTCCCGGGTGATCGCCGGGACTTGAGCTGAAGATTGTGAGATGCACATTAAGATTTGAGACAGGCCACTTAGCGTCACTGCCTGTCCTTCTTCCATGTACCCCTTTTTGCTCAGAAACCGCCTCGCTTCCGTCCCACTCTTCATCACCGAGCACGCTGAGGCTGCTTTCACCATCCCTGCAGTGTCCAGCTTTCCGGTTGCTGACTTTGTCCTCGTCATCCGCCTGTCCGACGACTGCGTGCTTTGAGCGCTGGCTGGCGTCTTCCCCCGTGGGCCTGCTGAAACTGGTGGAGACCCGGACTTCGGTGAGGTTGTTGGGGAACGTGCGGATGTCGTCGTCGTCGAGGAGACCACGGGGTCACCTTCATCCTCCTCCGGGTGGTTTCCTGTCGATGACATACTATTATCCAGTCTTCTCGGCCTTACCAAACCGAAAAGCTGGTCAATTAATGTAACTAAATTAGAAGATGTTAGAATATCCTGGGTATATGAGTCCTCCGCGGCGGGAGGAAGGTTTTCGAGAGTCGAAATGGGCGTGGGAAAGTTGTTGATGGTGGTGGTTCGTGGCCAAGAAGCGTCTAAGATTTCCTTATCTTCCTTATGAGACTTGGTTGCAAACATGAACACCAAAATGAAATATGGTCTGTTATACCCTTCATGCCATTGGTTAACTCAATTTGTGCCAGAGGTGTACTTGAAGATCAGACACAAAAAGTGGACAGCTCTTCAAATGGACTTGGAAAGATTTTGGTGGTGTGAAACTCTTTGCAAGTCAAGAACATGAGTGCAGTGTTACTGCTGGTAGAGCTCAATTGTGATATCCTCAGCAAGAGATCATGTGCAGGGGGGAGAAATGTGGCAGGCTATGTGTAATAACATTGTGAGCAGTTCTCTATCAGAAGACAATCTTCTTTTGCAAATTAAGCAAAGATGAAACTTGGTAATAAATTGAAATGAAAGCTATATTTCATATAAACACTGTCTAGTATACAGGTCACAATCATCATCATTAGAAGTCTTGACATAGAAACTTGCCAGGAGAAGAGAAGCTGCATTCACAGTCTAGATTAAGGCATGACACGAGTCTACCCGCTGGTCATCCATACCTGAACCCGCAGGTATTTAAAGTCACGGACACGCTACCTGTACTCGGGGGCAACCTGTGGGAAAAGAGTAGAGGTACACCCGTACCTGCAACTCGCAAGTACGGGTACAGGTTTAACCTGCAGGTAGCATGTATTTACTCATGATCAATTCATACATGAGACATCACTATGTTATCTCTATACTATCTTCACTAGACTTTCCCCCGGCCTTGAGCCGCCTTGCTTTCTCCTCCAGTACCTTAATCACATCCTTCTCGACTACGATGCTGGGCACCTGCAACCAAGAACTAAGTACGATAGCTGCTCGAGTTGATTTGTCGGAGAGCGAGTGCCTATGCTTCGACACTGTAAGACTCCCCTTTGAAAATGCTCACTCGACATCCACCGAAGTCACTATTAGTAGTTAGTTGAAGCAACATGGACAGCGACAGATTGCGTTGAATACTCACCTGGCGCGGACAAGAAGTCCAAAGCCATCCTCGCCGCACGATCCCCGGTCTTGCAACACCAATACTTGATTGGGTTCTTTGCAAAATCATCCTTGATTGGATCCTCGCGGAGGTAGGCACCCATCTCCATGGGCTTTGTCACCATCTGTTGCTCGTCGAGTTCAGCAAATAAATCTTCAACTTCTTCCTCGTCATCCCGTCCTATGTTCCCATTAGTACATCTTGATATCTCAAAGCTACAGTAAATACTTCTCTTACGGGTTCTTCTAGCGTGACAGACACTTTGGTGTTGCAATAGTATGTGTCCCACTGTTCTGTTAGTATATCCTTGGCGGTCTCGATCCAATCCCTTTCCCAGTTTTCATTTTCGAAATAGTTTGTCTTGACCCTCGGATGAAGCACTGCATAAGACACAATGTTAGCACATGTTCAAGAGATAGACCAAAGATATACTCATGGCCATATAGTACTTATCTAATATCACTTGTCCACGGGCGGTGGCAGCGCGAACAGCAATGTGTAGCGACATGTCCGTGATGGCTTGATTGATCTTTCTTGTGAGTATGTCGAAGATGGGTATCACCTGGTGCAGCAATGGTACACGCAACTGCGAGATGTGAAGCGTTGCACTGAGAAAGTGCTGACAAGAGTGTATCAGTACAAGAGATAGAAAGCGACAATATCGAACACACTTACCTTCAGAATGTTGCGCAGTTGCTTCAAAATCTCCCACTCTGCACTGGTCAGCTTGTACTTTCGGAGCTTCGAGGTTCGAGCGCAGTGCTGTGGCATATCCCACAGCACAAGTAACGCTTTCTTGAGTTGGAGCGCACACGCACTTGCTTTGGCAACGGAGTTCCATTGTTTAGCAACCGACTGTGTCAGTTTCTTGGGCGCAAGCCCCGCCTGTACACACGCATCGGACAGGTCTTCGGATTCAACGGGCGACCACTTCATACTCGTTGCTAGATGCTTGAGCTAAAAGAAAGTCAGCATATATAAAGGTGACAAGAGTTCATAACACACCTTCGTTAATGTAGAACGTGCTACCTTCGCCTGCGCATCCGACACCTTGAAATCCTCCGCAACTTCTTGCATGGTGTCCTAAACCTCGACATTATCAAACACCTCTTGCTCCATCTCTACCTCCTGCTCTTCATCTTCCTCGTCCGAGTCAACGTCATTTTCGTCTTTGTCTTCTTCGTCTGCATTGTCAGCCTGACGTCTGCTTGGTTTCGAGAAAGGGACGAGCATTGCCTAGACGACATGTTCTTGTCAGCGCCAGGCTAAATGTGGATCGGGGGCAACGTACCTTTACAACCAAATTTAAAATGTGTGCGAAGCACCTAATCCTTGTATGCACCCCCAACTAGCTTTCAGGTTCCTGCTCAGGATGCTCCATCATGGTGTCATTATTCGAGGTGTTGTCTGCGACAACAATCAATACCTAGAGAATGTCGATATCAGTAGCTTATAAATGGGAGCTAGCATAATGCATTCTCATTACCTTCTTTTCTATCCCAAATTCCTTCAAACACTTCACCATGGCATTGCAAAGGACTAAGCCTGTATGCCCTTTTGTAATCCTATAGCAAATATTAGTAAGTAACCAAGAGAGATTGAGAAGCACTTACTTTATGAAATCTAAGACCATCAAAATAGGTTCGTCGTCGCGCAAGAGGTACATGACGATGTCGAAGAAAGAATAGACATTTGGAGACATCCATCCATCCAGGCCGATGTGTACCTTCCCGGGATAAGCCTAGTGACTAGTCAGTCTCGACGAACAATGAGAGCGAGGGGAAACACAACGCACCTTGAGTAATGTAACAAGATTGAGCTTCGACATATCAAAGATCTCGTGGATGTCACAAGAGATCGTGCGTGCTGATGGAACCTCAACCTTCGCATAGAGCATGCAGAAGATTGCTCGTAGCTCTGGGTCTTCCACCACAGCATATGGATGATGCCGGCGAATGACCCATTCCGTGAGCATGAACCGCATCCTCGCTTTGGTGTACTTGGCTCCGGGGATGAGCTCTTCGATCGTGCCCTTAACAGTTTGGGAGCACTTTTCGACGTGCTTCTTGAGGTTAGTGTTAAGGTCCGAGACTTAACGAATTCTCCCGAGCGTGCCCGAGATATGTCCGAGGTATGTCCGAGGGACGACAAACGGTTCCGAGCCTGCCGAGGCCGAACCGAGGGGGGACGTAGTCTTGCGAGAGCGTAGTGGAGTCGGGAAACGAGGTGGAACAGGTCGCGAGGCGATCCCGAGGTGAGGCGAAGATGTTTGAGTGTCAAGAATCGCGAGTTGTGCTGAGAAGCGGGGAAAACTTATGATTTTTGAACTAGGGAATAAGTACAGTAGTTCTATAGTCCTTAAATACGATGTGAGGCGAGGCTTGGGTTAGGAACATGAGTTTTGACGTGACTGTATGCGTCGGGATGGTTGTAGGAGACTCGGGGATCGAAAGGAGAAAGGAATCTATCGAAAAAGGTATCTCTGAGGTTTGTTCCTGTGTACGTGGTGGACCCACACGCGTGCCAGTATGGCAGGTGTCGAGAGCGAGCTCGTGGTGAGGTTACCGAGTTCGTCCGAGGGAATGGTAGGTGGTCGGAGGGCTCGGCCTGCCTCATGGTTCGGGAAT
>KQ086334.1:0-16416 GCA_001020605.1 Schizopora paradoxa
CGGAAAGGAATTCAAAACAGGGTTTGAAGTAATAATTGAAAGAATGATTGTACTTACGTTCGCGCATGGTATTTTTTCTCTTCCGTTCTTTCGTACTTGCGCCTTGTATCGATTCCTCCTGGCGTCGTGAACATCACGAAAATGTACCTCCTAAACCTAGCTTTTGTAGTAAATATTGCATATTTTGGTCATTTAGTCGGATAGTCCATATTGCATCTTGCACCATATAGACAAGTTTGGTTATTTAGAGTTTTTTGAGATAAATTGCAAGATTTGGTCATTTAGCATATTGACTGTTAGGATTTTTTGTAATTTTGGTCTATATTGTGCTTGTAGCGGGATTGTTATCTTGCACTCTGGACACTATTGTGACGTTGACATGTATGTCTCTTGGAATTTGGGTATTTAGTCAGCAATGAACCGTAGCTATATTGCCATATTGCTACCTTTGAGTATATATGGATATTGTACATCTTGCGTAGCTTTTTTTTCACGTAACGAGAGCACATGAATACACCAAAGAGAATTGTACTACTTCTTAGAGCAAATGGTTCATTACTGCACAAAGAGTTTCTAGTACACAGCCTGGAATGTTTGCTTGTCGGCGAAGGAGTTAACATAAAATTCATCCGCGAGCTCCACAGAGTTCAACGACGTCCACTCTTCTGGACACGCCTCTCCGAACTTTGGGATGACATCTATTGGCCTCCAAATATCCTTCAAGGGAATGATCAAACCTCGACGAGAATGATCTTGGTTCAGATCACGAACAAGGCGGAACATTTCGATATTGTCGTCGGGGACATGGTCGTAAGAGCCGTCGCTCTGGAGGCTGATAGTCTTCGGGGCGGGCTTCAGTGGCTCTACATAAGCGAGTATCGGCCGTTGCGCGGCAGCGTTTCGACCCTTATGTTGCGTGAAGGGACGGAAGATTAGTCGTAACTGCGCAACATAATGGCCTGTTGAGAGTCAGACTTGCGATGAAGGGCAGTGAATCAAGACTTACTGTTGCCGTTGCATTGTATTCCGCGATACTGAAGGCCGCGCCGATCCACCACGAGCACAAAGTTGCAAAGACCGAATGGAAGTAGGTCACTGGGAGGTATAGCAGCGACCTTGTACGGATCTGCAATGGCAGTCTCGTCATGGTGCAAATGGAGCTGGACGCGAACCCTATCCCAACAATCAATGGTGTCGAACGCTAATTGATGATCAACTTCACAATTGTAGAAGCTTAAGATGGTGTCGAGGAGTGCGGGGAGTCTGTAGATGCCGGAAACCTCTGCAATAGTTTTCTTTCGGAAAGAGATACGCGCTGTGAGCGCAAACGCCGTGGTAGCGCTCTTCGCGATGACGCGCGTAGACGTGGGCTTGAGTACCTCCGTAAACGAATCCTTTTCAGGCTTCGGGAGGTATTTTCCGAGATGAGTGATCCTGGCGTGAAAACGTTTGAGCTGACGGAGTTGCAACTGGTGGGCGGCGGTGCCGTTGACAGACAAGCCTGAGCCGGCAAGATCCTCGTCTGAGTCGGAGTCAGAGCCGTCCTGAGAATCGCTATCTGAGTCGGTCGCAGAGTAGTCATTGAAGCCGCGGAAAGGCGTGTCCTCGCTAGTTTCTGCCATGCCGTCATTGCGCCCATCTTCAGTATTCCTGAGCGAGGATTCAACAGCGTCGTCCCCATCAACACCAGAACTTCCACCATTGGAAAGCTCCGAGTCTGAAGCAGCGGCGCTGAGTTTCCAATCGAGCGCCATAGAGAAAAGTGCTATCTTGTCAAACCTGTCGAGGATTCGACACATTTGCCCCTCCCACTCCTTACGATTCGTCATCTTATAAAGGTCCTTCGCGAAGTCGATATGAAAGCGTTCCGTATAATCCGTTGAAAACTGAGGCGCACTTCCTATTTCTCTGATGATGCGAGGTGTTTGGTGGAAGGTTTCGAGTTTTCGAATATTGAACTTCCCTTTTGTGCGAGTTCCGTCGCGAATACCGGTGCGGCTGATATACCCCTTGTTGCGATGGAATTTCTTCAGGCTCTCTCGAAGAAGGCGAAGGGTTTCGGTCGATTGACTGTCGTACTGCGCAATATAAATATAGTCCATAAGCCCGCGAAAGGCCTTCATGATGTTGTCCGTGATTTTAGGATGACCAGCAATAATACCGATGAAAGACCTTTGGAGGTCACGATTCTCGCGGCCGGTGTGCTGAGTGAAACGAGTAAAGCCCGTCGGAAAGGTGCGGAAACCGATGCGTCGCTGGAGTACCGAGATCCGCCGATCCATCTCCTTGTCATCGAGAAAGTGCCGCGCCCACTTCATCGGATGATCCACAAAAAAGATGTGCCACTGGTGCAGCGCATCTGGCGTGATGAAGATGCTAGGATCTGCGAACTTCCAGTCTCGCCAATACGGTTCCAATACGCCATTCAAATACATATCGCTCGCAGTGGATTTAAGCAACGGCAGGTCGTTGATATTGTCACCCAAGACGTCGCGAAGCTTGCTAATGCGATCCAAGGTGTACTCGGCGGTCCTGGGTCTGCACGCCGTTGCTTTGCCGAGGTCGTGAAAGTTCGCGATCGACACCGCGGAGGAGTTCTCGGGTACGCATGCGAGGCACTGTTGTTCTGGGTTATCACCGAGGTGCGCGCAAAGAAAGGGACGGACAAAGCGGATACAGCCCTCTGGGTCTGGGGCGTAGATAGGGTCATGAGATCGAAGCTTTAGGTTATCCGTAACGATGTCGAGACATTGGTGAATTAGGATATTCGTGAGGAATTTTTGTAGGCCCTTCTCCACAAAGGTCACGACAGGTATCTCTGCGACCTTCACCCAGCACTTCGCAGATGCAATCCCGCGCAACTCCTTCTTGATATTTCCGCAAGACAGATACACGCCATGCGAATTCTTGTCTCCGTAGTGATTGGTCAACTGTGCTTCGTCTGAAGCGAGCATGACGAGTCCTAAGGTTTCGCCCTCGCCAATCATATCCTATAATCTGGTCAGTTAAGCACGATGGCGAAGTAATATGTTCGTACTCACCTGGACGTTCCAAGGGCGGTCTCCCGATTGCGGATTACCGAACAATCGAACTTTCTGAAACTCGTCCTCGAAATGTTTATACGGCCGAAGTTCCATGTATCCGTTAAAAATAGGGTTTCCGAAGAGATAAAGGAAGCACTCCAAGCCGTCGCGATAAAAAAACGAGATAGGTTTAGTCGTCTTACCGCCTTTAACGGTGATCTCGCGGCATTTCCACGATGGCGGTTTTGGCAGCATTTCGATACGATCAATGAGTTGTGCCGCTGACGTGAAGGAAAGAGGATGTGATTTGATCTAAGAATCATAATTGAGAATTTAGTTTTGATGTACGGTAGAATCAACTCGAGGAACGCACGAATTTGAGCTTCATAAACTTATCAATCTGACTGATTGAAAGACCCTGCTCTACCAGCCAAAATGCAACCTCCAGATCTTCCTCGCACGAGAAAGGATAATAGATGTTCTCCTTCCTTTCCTCGCGGAACCGATCCGTCAACCAGACGTTTGCGAGGATGTTGGGGCCGTACCCATAACATTGCCCCGCGGTGGGATGGTATACGAACGGTCCCACATCTCCGGTTGGTCGAGTCCCAGGAATCGATCCAGAATTAGGAGCGTCCGGAGTATCAGTGACGGGGGGGTTGTCGAGAGGGTTGTCGGGTGGTTCGAATGAAGGTGAGCGAGACGTAGAAGTAGTGGCGTTTGGACGAACGTGAGACGAAGGACCAGATGGCTTGCCGAGTTCTTCAACGTCTGCGGCGAATCGAACCGTAGGCTGACTCCATCCTCTTCTCTGTTGCATAGGCCCTATGTCGTCCAAAGAAAAGAGACCATCGCGGCGCGGACTTGACGGTCTTGAGCCGTCGGGCGACAATATGTTTCCGAATCGCGTCGAATCGTTGTACCAGGCATGGCATTCACCGGAATCTTCGTTTGCTAGATGAATACTGACTTCTCTCGATGTCTCGAAAGAAAGCCGGCAGCCTGGCCTAGGGCATCGATGCATGACGCGAAACCTAGGGCTCGAGACGAAAGACTGCGACGACAGAACGAGATCGAGGTGTCGATGTGAGGAGGTGATGACGAGTTTCAACCAGGACGATTTAGACGCGGAGATGACGAGTCGAGATGAGGACGTGGAGAGGACAAGTTGAGGAGAGGGCGTGGAGAGGACGAGTCGAGAAGAGGGCGTGGAGAGGACGTGACGTGAAGATGACCATTCGATAGAGGGCGTGAAGATGGCGTGAAGAGAAAAGGACGTGAACGAGACAAGTTGAAAGGAGAACGAGAAGAGGACGAGCTAAGACGATGAGGAGAAGAGGCAGGTGGGCTGCTGCAATGAGGAAACGAGGACAATGGGTGCTCGTGGACAAGTGCTGACTTTGCCGCACCGTCGCCACGTGTCAAAGTTGGCACGACGGCGCGATTGTCGGAATAACTTGGAGTTCAAAGTCATGTCAAAAGAAAGAATAAAATACTGCTCAACGAAACAAACATACAGAGACTGCAGCGACATAGATAACATGCTATTCTTTTGTTCCATCATATCTTTTCGCAAGCCTACCAATCTAACGTCCTTCGCTCTGCCAAATCCATGCCGGAGAATGCAGAACTCCATCCACATTCAGGAGTGAGAAGAGAGTATGTGTCGTATGCCTCGCCCAAGACCAGAAAAAGAGGTTGCTTCTTATACGCGGTCGAGTAAGTGGTCTTTAAAAGAAGTCTGCGCATGAAGCTGACATAAGTTTTCGAGTTGAATCGGCGCATATTGACATGCAGCGACTCGGAGACTAGTACTGCCGCTACTGCTCCTGGAAGTACCTGAAGTCCACAGACCAAAAGCGGGAGATGCAGTTCGGATGAAAGTGTCTTACGAAAGGATTCGATAATCAACCGCAGGATGAACGCGGGAAAGGTCGGGGCGGGGTACTTCAACGTTATCATTGCGCCAAGCGATACATAGCTGTCCCCTTTTCCTCGTTGCACCGTCAGCCGCGACTTTACCATGCAAGGACTTCTGGAATTACTAGCTCGGCACGATGCGACCATCATCTTTCGCACCCGTAGCTCCCTCATCTCGCGCAATGTAGTGCGGCGATCTGAAACGTTTGCTTCGAAATCTTGATCCATTGAAACATAGTAGCTTGTCCGGAACTAGCAGCGAGCAGCGAGCCCTAGAGATAAGCATGATTGGTGCATGAGAGCGTATCCGGAATCTTCGCAGTTTCATCGAATTTCTTTAAGTCGCTGGCGCTCGAGTGCCATGATCCCAGCAGTCTAAGGTTGGAATTGGACATTGTTACGTAGACCGCGCCATCGATGCGGTTGTCTGGGTCATATGCGCGCCCTTCGAGCCCTGAAATCAAGCCAAGTAAGCGACTCAACTCGTCGATAACTTGAAAATTGTACCACCTCGCCATGTTTCTTTCGCGTCGAACCTCGCCGCTCGCGAACAACATGATTCAATCCGCCCGCGGCTGCGTTCATGCCATCCTATAATGACGTTGAGAGGAGGTAGGACAAGGGTAAGCCAAGGAGGCGAAGGGTTCTGCTCGCGCGCGCTTTCAACGCGTCCTTTTGTTGTTCGTAGGCAACGACGTAGCGAAGAAGAATTTCTGTAGAAAAAGATTAGCAACCAGCGACGATCATACCACACGCCACGGCGGAAAGAGCTAGAAACCTCACAAAACACGCACCCATTTTTTCTTCTTGTCTCGGTTCAGCGATCATGTTTCCGTTTCTTAGCCACAGTGTCGACAATGTTCACCTAGATCTCCTAATCCTGGGTGCGGTGGAGCGACTGGACAGTGGGAGCTGAGAGATTTCCGGAGAGACGGCGGATCCTGCTTCGGCACGATGGAAAAGTCGACGAGAGGAATTCATCCCGGTAATGGCGAGTTGATACACTTCACACTAATGTTATGCTCAATTCAATTGACAATTTTATATCGCGCTGACGTTAACTTGGCTCCGGATGGACCGAAAGGCGCAGAATTTCGATAGCAAAAGTAAGATCCTCCATATCGATGACACGAGCGATGCCGTTGCGAGACTTCCGTCGACCGAAAAATAGGGCTGTTGTAAGAGTCAGGTGAATAACCTGGTTGAATATTGTAGGGGTCAAAACTCTTAAGGAAAACGATGGACAAAAACGCACGTCGCCAGTTTCGTCGGTGAGCGGTAAAGAGTTTCCAGAGGAGAAGAGATGCTCGCAAGTAATCTATGCGGGGCGCCACAAGCGCTGTGACGTGCGTCATAGGCTTGAGCGACTTCGTTGGCCCGCGTAATCGCATTCTGGTAGTCTGAGATACAGAGGGTGGTAGGAGGGGGAGCTGCGGGAGACATTGTCGCTGTCTAGGCCTTGGAAGAGCTGAGGATGTATCAAAGCCGCTTGATCAACATGAGTTTCATTGCTCGCGCGAGCGTATAAATAAGAAATTCTTTCCTGAAATTCTTAAGTGGGTCACATCTGAGCTCGCCGCCCTCTTTCGCGAGGCATAGAAAGAGATCGAACGAACGCTCTGCACCACTGGAGCTGATCTGGCCCGCTCGTCAATCGTTCCGTATCGATAAATTTGGTCTGATACATACCATGTCGGTGTCGACACCACTTCAATCCTCTCTCTCGCTGCTGCCGTCAATGCCTCCGTGCACCAGCGCATCGTCGCTCAAGTGTCTGCCTCCACCGAGGTTTCCGTCACTTTATTCGTCCATATCCCTTTTTAATGCGAGCTAGTATCGCAGGAACGACAGTGATTTTCGAGAGAAGACGAGCGCCCCCCTTGCGTTGACGTCGACGCAGCGTTCTCGTTGTGCGTCCGTCCATCCGTCGCGCTCGCGCCAGAATCACGCATCCAGCTCCATCGAAACTCTGAGGTGAACCCTTGTAGCCGTCTGTCGTCTTCCCTCACGTCTATTGCACTTCTATTCGTGATCCAACGTTAAATTGTGTCGAGAATGCGCTCGGAAGAGATGGCTCGCATTTGGTGTGTAATTCGGCGACTCGGAGAACGAGACAGTATGACATTTTCAGCACGGACATAAGTGTTTTGACGAAGTAAATCGCCTCCTCGACGTCTTCCTGTGCCAATTCTTTTTCAGTAAATCGCATAAGTACCATAAGACGACGTACAATAGTTATAACTTCATTCGTGCATGTCTGTTAAAGATCAATGGTATTCCACGAGCAATGCCGAATTTGACGAACCTGGAATTTCTCCTCCACCAATTCAATCCAACGTCTCGCACTGATACTATCTGCCGATGTGAGGAATCTGCTGGACACTGCGAAAGGAGAGACAAGGATAGATAATAATCATGAAGAGTGAGTCGCGTCTATGACGTCGAGCTTTTCTTGGATTTGCGCGAAGTCCAAATTCTCACGAGAGTGATGATTAATCATCTCTCACGCCTAGAAGATATATTTTTCGTTCGCGTCGCGTTGACTTCTGCGCTTCCCTTCACTTCCCCTCATCGCTTCACAAGTTCGAAGCTGTCGTCTCGTCGAACTTCTTTCGTTAATGCGCAAAGACGGTTACTCATACTTGACTAGCCTCGTGGTGGTGCCAACATTCATGCCGGGTTACATGGCCGACGAAGAGCAGGAAAGGAATGAGCTGCCTATTGCAGATTACGGTACGTCGTGACCCTGTCTTCGGATTGCAGATTGCTCAATCAATCGCTGATTTGTACTTATTCAGGTGTGGAAGACGAGATCCCAGAGTTACCACAAGGGATAGATCCCCCGGATTTGGATGCTCCGAGGCAAACGCGAAGCAAAACACGAGGTGAGTTCACGTTCCAAAAAAAGTATGTGCCGGCCCTAATGCATGAATTTTTCTTCAGCGCGGCTGTCAAACGTTTCTTCAACTCAAACCACCATCATCCCAGACGATCCTCAAATGCCTGCTACGCCGACCAATTCCGCTGCCGGACCTGCTGGTAGAGATGGCTCTATCGAGCTCATCACGAACGATGCGCCCCGCGCGGCGGTGGGGAATGGCGTCGATGGTGCAGCAGGCTCTGTCGCTCCTAATCCTCCTGTTATCAACCTGGATAGCGACGAAGACGACCGTGCCATTCGGGCTGGTATACACGGACCGCCCCAGACCATCCACAGGGTTCACTCCAATGCCTCCATCGCTAGCAACCAGAGTGCGGCATCTCGTGCGTCGTCGTCGAAATCCCTTGCGTCTTCCTCGAAGTCTTTGAAGTCGCAGAAAGCTGCCGGCAAGAAGCCGATGGGCCATGGCGACAACGCGTCGGCGACGTCTTTGAAGGTACTAGCAAGCTTGTCGGCGAAGCTCAAGAAAGGCAAGATCCCGCTGCGAGAGAAGGTGAGGAATCTTTTTGATTTTGTTATTGTTTATGCTGAGTTTTCCTTTCAGAAAGAGGAGCTCCTCACGCAGGGAGCCAACAGCAATCTTGCTTTCCAGCGTTCCATGCGCGATTATCATCTGTACAGGGCGCACGCGCTTGCTTCTGAAGTTGTCGCTCTTCAAGAAAACGAAAAGCTGCAGGAGAAGGCCAACCAGTCGCAGGCCGACGCGAGGAAGCACAACATCGTGAGCAAGTCGGTTGAAGCCGCTCTTGAAGTCAAGGAGGCCGGACGCGTAAACAAGAGGGTTGGCAAGGCACGCGAGAAGGCAGGAAATCTTTTTGTCAGGAATCACGATGCGGCTGGCGCTGATGACAGTGACGTCGACGATTATGACGATGCCGTGGAGACGTCCTCCATCGCTGAGCGCCTTGAATCCCTCCAGCCTTTCGGCGACGACGACGACGACGAAGATGTCGACGTCGACGAAATGGTCATCGATTCGATGGACGGCTAGGGGTGCGGTGGACAGCGTTGGTACGAATTCGAAGTCTATATGGTGTCGCCTTCTATATGATTCCTCACAACCCCCTTCCCTCCTCGTCATTACTTCATCTACTCAATCATGATTTACCTCTGCGTTAGTTCTTTTGTTTAGCTACCGACGTTCAACTCGTCAAAAATCCCCTTTCCCTCGCCACTCCCCGTAATCGTTCCTTTAATCTCCTACGTCGTCGCCGTCTTCAACAGAACGGAGTTACATTCGTCATACACGTCATACCATTCATTCTTATCGTCGACTTTTCACTCGTCTTTCTCAGCTTTCTGTTTCACAATTGGGTCTTCATGTGTTGTCTGTCGTTACTTTGTTGCTCATCATCGCTTACACACTTCCTCATCCCCTCGCCCATACCTCGTTTCAGAGTCTCTTATCTCGGGTCAAATGGTGAACACCGTACTATGCTTTCCGTCCTCTCTTCACCAATGGGTCTTCCCGTGGTTCTATGCTTCCCTTTCTCTACATCTACATGTGGTCTCTATTTACGTAGAAATTTGTTGAGTTTCCGGTGGTCGTCAATAAATTCGTTGTTGCGTTATGCTCCAAACGTGTCGCGCGATTGAAGTTGGCCTCTGATATATTCTATTCCAATTTGAAGATGATAGAAGCGAGAACGACATGGATTTGTAAAGACAAAGCTTGGCTAGATTCGATTACTACTCTGACCGTACTGAGGGTATCATATGAAGTCGCAAGAGCGAGGAGTCTAGAAAGTAAGCAATGGAACGGAAGAAATTTAGTCCACAGAATTGACGTCGTCCAAAATGAACAACTGACCTCAAATTTCACGACTGAAACGTTCATTTTTAGGTTCCGCTGCCAACCCCTCATCGAACGAGCTTATGTCCGTCAAACTGACCGTGTCGCACTTCTCGTCTCCCGACGTCTCTGCGTCGCGGCACAGAGCGCTGTCTGTCGCAGCGTCAATCTTCACACACAAAGCTCGGAGTTTTCGACGATTCTTCTTGACTGCAGTGTTTGCGGCGACAAGTCCTTCGCGTGATTCAATGAGTTTCGCTTTCTTGATTTCGATGAGGTCGTACAACGCGCGTAGAGAATCGCGGGATGCGAAGAACGTATGACGTGCTTCGTCACGGATAGACCTGGACCATTTCAAGATTTTCTGAGCGTGCACCGCGTCCTCTTTCGTTGCCTGCAAGTGCCCAGAGAAAGACGTCAGAATTTCCCTTGAATGACTCGTGGAATCGCAGGTGTATGATACTTACCACCTTCTCTGCCTTCCGAAGCTTCGCTTGCGCATATGGATCGAAAGAATGGGGCTTCGACGTTGATGCCCTGAACGACATCTCACCTTGAATGCAGCGCAGGATGACGCGCAAACTCAAATTGTGGACGAGTGCAAGTTGAGCATGCCTGAGAAAAAGATGACATAATTTATTCTCACCGCAAGGAGAATCGCAAGTCGTTTTTTTTCACTTCGCAAACGACAACACCCACAACAACATTCTTTAACGTTCCTTTCGATAAACCGAACACATTGGCTGCTGTCATGCCGCAAAGGCGGGTAGCCAATGGCGAACAGCACGATGTCGCGCAAGGCATCCAAGACACTCCTTATAATTTTAGGCACCGACGGCAAGTTCACGGTAAGCTTCCTCCGCCCCACGTTCATCTCGGTTGAAACTAACCTAGAGCCCAGATCCTCCTCCAACTCGTGGGCGAGGCAGTAAGAAGGTCGCCGGAGGGAACGGCGCTGGGAAGGTGTGCACGCACATGTTTTATTCATAGAATTCACTGACAGGCTTCTTGTAGCCAAAGCCGAAGCCGAAGGCAGCTCAAAAGAAGAAAACGGTACGTACTCATAACATCACTCGTTGAAGGGTTCTCAGCAGCCCTATTCCCAGACAATGATCAAATCTCGCCGGAAGAGATCGTCATCTCCGCCTGAACCAGAATCGGATGAATACGTACGTTTGCCGTCGTTATTCGGACATTCTCTTCGCTGATGAGAACATCAGACTCCTCGCGATGTCACTTTGTACTTCGATCCGGATGAGCTACAGAAGAATGCTCTCTCGGACGAGCTCACACCACTTCCTAGTAGTCCTCCGAAGGTGAGCTTTCATGTGACGTCCAAGTTGTCGATGCTATGTATTGAACGGAATCTAAGCCCACCAATAGCACTTTACACGCCGGGGCACTCGCAAGCGATAGCGGCAAGAAGGTTCATCACTCACGCGTCAACGACGAAGAGCTTGGAGGTGTCGACGAGCATGCGAATGGAGGAGATGGCGAAGGTCCGGAGGATGGCGCGGATGGTGAAGGGCCGGAGGATGGCGGGGATGGTGAAGGGCCGGAGGATGGAGGGGATGTCGAAGGGCCGGAGGATGGCGCGGATGGCGAAGGGCCGGAGGATGGAGGGGATGACAACGACGACGCGGAAGGAAGAGGCGACGACGACGATTTTGGAGGGAATGGCACTATCGCATCCACTTCTCGAAAGAAGTCTGAGGATGCCGCAGCTGATTCGGACTATAGCTTTGCACATGAAGAACTCGGAGTGGAGTCGACGAGGATCATCAAGAAAATGAGCGCGAACGATGTGGAATGGACTGGATTTTCAGATGAGGTTGAGCTTACGCCGAAACCTGCGAAGAAACGCGTCGCTGAGAAGGTATGTGCTTAACATTACACGATGAGTACCATACAAAATCTGTCTTCCAAGGTACCGACACGTTCAAACGGATCTAGGATGATTAAAGGTATTTCTTACTGTTAATTTCTGCTTCACAGTAAATCCTCCTAAATTTCGTGCTTTATAAAGATGGTCAATCGAAGCAGAAGATTAGCATGAAGGGTAAAGCGACATCCTCAAAGGAAAAGACGTTTCCAGTGAGTATGCGAAGCTCTTCGTGCTGCACATTCTTCATTAATATGCCTTTTAGTCTCCTCGCGCGATCTTAGAAAAGGTCAATGCCCTGCAAAATACTCCGACTAATCGAGGAGCCGCTGTCGTTCATTCTTCACCGACTTCAAGCCGCATGAGCATCATAGGTGACACCCGGCCGCTTCCAGCCTTGAATAATGAAGACGAGGGCGAAAACATAGATCCACGTAATGATCAAGTTTCACTACCTAAGGCCGCCGATCGTACGAGGAATACATCTCATATCAAAAGGGGCATGGTTACTCCTCCACAGACGCAAGTCGGGTCACAGGTTCACAGTCGCAGTCGTGGTCGAGGAAAATCACGCTCTCCGAAGAAGACATCTTTATCGCAACGTGATCGCCGTGCAGAATCTACGCATCCGGCGGGAGATCAGCATGAGCACACTGAGCACAATGAGGATCGCGAGGGCACTAATCGGGGACGTCCTCCCCATCGGCGTCCAGTCGTCGCTTCCAATGGACGAGTGATCCACGACGTCGAGACTTCGGCTGATAGACGGGAGTACGAAAGGCACATCGCGTCCTTCCGGGCGCGTAAACTTGTGAGGCTTCTAAAGTGTTTTCTATATCTACGACTAACGTGCTTTACTTTAGAGTCAGAAAAGCGTTGTGGCCAAGGATCCTCACCATACACCCATCACAAATGTAAGTCAGTCGGTCATCGACATCATGATCATGCTAATCTCTCCGCAGGGACATACAAGCGCGGTCACGACGAATGAATCGGGGGGGAACACCTCTAGGCAACAGGTAAGTCGACCTCTCAATGGTTGTGTATATGTCGACCAATCTTTCAGCCGAAACAAACGGGCGCTTCGGCGGCGGACAAAGGGAAGAATAAGGCGAGGTCGCCTAGTCCGGAATTGCACTCGGTAAGGCGATTCACATCAGCGAGAACGGCTTGAACTGACGTTAAACATACTTCGAAGGAGCAGGATCATGAGGAGGGTCATACGCAAGGCATGGACGTAGACGGCGATACATATGCTCAAGACGTAAGTGTCTTTGGCGCTGACTGCTTCATCGCTCATCGGTGACGGCATTGCTGTAGGATATGGATGTCGACGACTCGGAACCCGCGCGTGGGGTTTCAAATATAAAGGAGGTTAGCTTTCGATATTTATTCAAGTTTATGTTACGTCGAGCTGAAATTTGAATCAGAAGCGGCGATTCGGGAATATGAACATGAGGAAAACAGTTGTCTCGTTCGGTGATGTTCGTTGCTCTCATCTCTTTGCTTTCTTGGATAACAAGTGTTCTTCAGGTTGAAGTCTCAGCCCATGAAGATTTTGCGGATGCTATGAATGAAATCGCGGACCAGGTAATCCTCGTTTCAGCTACTCAATGACAAGTGTTATTGAATGGCTGCCGTAGTCTGGCGATGAAGAGCACACGGATACTCCGAAAGCTCCAAAGAAGTCAAGCACGGCGGTAAGTTCCATATAAATTGGATCTCGTTTTCGTCCACAAGATAACTCCTCTTAGATGGATCGAAGTGTTCTGACCGAGCATCGAGAGAAGAAGGCAAAGCACAATCCTCCCAAACCTGCGGATCTTGAACGACACAAAGCGCAGATTCGAAAAGGGTGGGGTAATCAGGGTCTGGATGACGGCGGTGTTGGAAAGGGATCTTCAAGGCGGGGCGGGAATGGCTCGGCAGCGAGCAGAGAAGGTGCGTGAACTAACTGATGAAATGGAATTATAATGTAGTCGGAATACAGGTGGTTCGCGAAGCTCCAAAACGAAAACGGTCTCGACAAGTGCCATGAAGACATTCAATACCTCTTCGGCGGGAAGCTCTAAACCAAATCCGAAAGAAAGCAATAAGCAGTCCTTGCTCGAAAGCCAGCACGCCACAAACGCCTGTCGGACAAACTCTAAGGTACGAGCTCGTCGTCAAACGACTTCCGTGATACGTCGAAGCTGAAATGTTGCGTCACGCAAACCAGCCCGCGTCTGGGAAACGAGCACGAAGTCCCACTGTGGAAGAGTCGCAACCAAAGCGACGTCGAGGCGAGTCGAAGCTGAAGGGTTCGAAGAGGGAACGCGAGATAGAAAGACTGTTGCAGCCAATCGACAGTGGGGACGAGGCTTGCACCGAGGGCGAAGACGAAGATATGGTACAGAAGCACCATAAGTCCAGCAAAACTGTCGCGAAACCGGATCAAATTGGCTACTACTCGGGCGACGCCCTGCTCATCCTTCTCGAAGCGAGGGATCGTATGCGTTTCTTTTATTTCACCCTCTTTCCTTTCTGCAGTTTGCAGGTCCAGCTGTCCCACGCGAAGATTTATTATGTCTCCTCCTGTCAAGACCAGTACGGATCAAGATACAAAGGTGAAGTCCCGTACGCGTTTCCTTTCGTGCGCTGATGATGTATAACAACTTGCAGAGTTATCTCCTCCGTTCACGCGTGGCATGCAGAAGCTGGTGAGTAGCATTTACTACGACGTTCAGCCGTGTCGTGCTAATGTCGCATAGTTGAGGAATGAAGACTGGATCATGCGCCATCGCGTCAAGTACTCCGCTCAGTCTATCGTCAACCGTTATTATGGGCTCCACCCTCATCCTGAATACCTCGCGCAATTCCCGCCTGAAGAAACCGAGGACAGGGCAGCAGAGTTCACCAAGCAGAGAGTAGCTGCTCTTCTTCGCAGCGGCTCACCGTACCTCTACGCGCCAGCTCACAATGATGTTTGCTTTTCTCTGTCTCTTACTTTCCTCGCTAATCTTTTATGAATTACAGGATGAACCGCTTCCGTTCACGCACATCGCCATCAAGTACCTAATTCACGACGTGTTGTTCAACCCGGGCTCTCGACCGAAGCCCCTCGCATTCGTCTGTCCATCAGACATCGATCCCATTCCGCTCGAGACCATCGCGTACGCGTCAGTCGCGGTACGAGGCTCCTTTCTCCTTTCGCATCGTTGGTTCTTTAACTTTGTTTCTTTAGTTGAAGTGCTGTCTCGAAGAGTGGTCGTCGGGCAGACACATCGAGAAAAATTTCACGCGGAAACGGTGCGCGGGGACCTACAACGTACTCCTTCAAAACCTCTTCGAGTGGCGCGACAAGTCTTCGAGAGCGAACATCCTTCGTAGGATGTGCCACAATATCTACGTCACTGGAATGTAAGTACTTCGTTTCGCGAAGTCATCACCTGGCTCATTGGATCGGATTAGGGCTCGGTTGGACGCCGTGCACGATGATGACGACCCACAGTCAAAGGGTCCTTTCATGTTGAGCGACCCTCCTGATCAGTTATGAGCTAACCTGCGCCCGACTATTGTTTACCGATCATCTCCCGAACTTATTCTATACCCAATACCCCATACATTACATGATGAAAGCTACGCATGTTCTGTAGTAGTCATCCTCCCCAATTGATTTATTCTTTTTGTTGATTTAATTTACCTCCTATGATGCAAACTCCCAAGATAGCTCCGTGCTCAAACCAACCTCCGCATCAAGTATAATAAACTACAATTTGTCACGCTTGCAAGATGTCAATCCTGCAAGTAAACAATATGAGAGAAGCCCTAAATTGCAAGATGACAAGATAGCTAAGTCCCAATATTCACGGTAGCTAAATCCCGACACTCAAGAAGACAAGACAGCTATATTTCTATTGCACAAGATATCAAGGTGTCGAGATCTCAATCTTGCAAGATGCCAACACGCAAGAAAATCAATATCCCAAAATTGCAAAATGCTCTAATGAGCTACGTCAAAATATCACAAAGTTGCAAACACACAAGTCAACTATTATTCCTACGAGTTGCAATATACAAAATACCAACACAGCTTACAGTACAAAATACTGCTATAATAGCACAATATAGATGGACAATACAAAAAGTACAATTATACAATTATTACTTGTTTTGCACAATATTGTGCAATATTGAGGGGGTCATTTTCCTGATGAAGCAGGAGAATGTTTTGCCACCCGTCATCCTTGACGTCGGCTAAAGAAGATCGGAGTTCACGGACATCGAAACGTCTCACGACGGAGTGGAGGAGGAAAGTTTCGGGGATATGATCCTGCACAAGGCAAGCAAGAGAGTACCTCGCTACAGGATCCAAGATATCGATTTTTTTCCACACTTCCAGGACCATTTTGATGAGACGAATGTCCAATGACTTCTTGATCATTCTTGACGACGGTACCGCACAGAAATGTCGAGACACGATGCCTAAAGCGATGTTCACGGACACCCAACTTGAATGTTCCATTGTCGCTCGAAGAATGTCTTCCATGCACCGCACGCCGTTCAAAGTAAGAAACGCATCACGAAGCGAGCGTTCGAACGCAGTAACGTCGGTGTCGTCTACTTCGTAGAGGAGGAAGAGAACATGGAGGAACGAAGACAAGATAAACCCGTCGCCGTTGGCATTAAAGTCGGGCATCGCGCGGCGAATTCCTCCCAACGCAACGCGAACGATGTGCATCGCTTTTGTTTCAGTATCTTCTCCGGTTGCTCTGGCGAACACCTGCAGGATAAACTTGCCTTTATTGGAGTCCTTCACCTCTCCGAAGACATGGTCGGAAAGAACAAGGAGACGAGAAAGTATGGAATCTGCTTCAGA